>JAZHYW010049801.1:0-35690 GCA_037355805.1 Ixodes ricinus
TTGTTGACTGTGTTATTTTGAATGTTTCTTTCATGTTTTAATTACATTTAACAATCATTTGTGTCTACATGATGAAAATGTCTGTACTGCCATGTCCGGCATACAAGCGTACCTACGCTTAAGCGGGCAGGATTGCATGAGAGTTTTTTCTGTAATCAAATAAACGTATCTTATCTTAATTGAGTATCGTTGCGCCGCCCCTTTAAGTCGAACTAATAAGAAAGAGTAAACAAAACGTCAATTCATCTGAATTAAATCGAATGTGCCACATAAGAACTCGAGGCTACCAAAAAAGTAATCAAAATGTCAATTAAGCTGCGTCAATCATGCGACTAGTAACTCCGAGTAATCGAAATAGTGATCAAAATATCAGTTGTTTCAAACCAAGTATAATTCTATAAACGATTAATCTCTTAATAAAAAGTGTAAGTGAAACGTGACCGTTAAAACAAATAAGCACATGTATATATTGTGGATTAAATTCACTGACGCCGGGATTAAATTCACTGACGCCGAGACTAAATTGGGTAGCACTGAGATTAAATTGGATGGCGCTGGTATTGAATTGGATGGCACTCGGATTAAATAGATCGTTTGGATTAAACTTAGCAGGATAACATGCAGTGTGCATCATTATCTTGAAAATTCGGCCTGAAAAGTTCGATCGTCGCGCGTTCGGGTGAGAATAAACAGGCACTTCTGAGAACAAAACAGCAAGACGAAATGATAAAAGTTACGTCTCGAGTAAGAATGAACGCGAATCTTCAAGAGTCCTTGATCGAGTGTAGCTTGATCGGCCCTACGCGCGGCAATATGGTGTGAAAGAAATTAGTCGAAGGTTCTGAATGAAGTTCGTGAGCTTTCCTATTTTTGGGATTGGAATTACGGTGGAAAGCTTCCACTCGTTAGTAATCATTACCGTATCTCCGCATATTCCGCTAATCCAGGCCAGTAATTTATTCTTTTTACTTTAAGGAAGGCTTCTAGGGGCTGTAATAGTAATCTTATCGGGTCCAGGAGCCGTGTTTCATGCCAAAATGAGTGCTGCCATTAGCTCTTTCATGTTGAAGGGGGCGTCAGCGGAGGACGCCTGTTCCTACTCGAGGAGCGTTGCTTCTGGTGTCGCTTGCTGTTGTGGCATGAATTGGTTGCGGGAAGAAATGTTCCCCCGCCTTGACGGCGAGGGTTTTCTCGGCGATGCCCAGCTTGAGTGCGAAGTTTTGCCCTGTGCGTTTCCTTTTCTTTCCGAACATGCCCTTGTAGGTTCTCCACATTCTTCTGACACAAGTTTTTTTTCGTTGAACAATTGGCAGTGGCGCCTCCATATGTGGCTTTTGTGGCTTTTGCCGTTGCTAGGTTGTCTTTGATCTTGCATATGATATCGTGCTCAGCTTTTCTGTACCTCTGCTGAGCCTGCAGCTTGCCCACCCGTAGGCTGAGCAGCTGCAGGTCCGGGTCGGGTGTGTCCACCTTTACTCAGTACGTCTTGGTTGCCGTTTTGATTACCGCATGAATTTGTCCGTGAAGAGAGGGATTGCAGACGGCGCCGCCTGGATGATCTTTCTGAAAGCGTCACATTTGATGAAAGGAGCGTCTCGTTTGGATTTGAACTTTTGTTAGTAGTTCTATTTTCGCTGGGAGGTGGTTGCTTCCCATCGCGTCTGGCATCGTGTACCAGCCATCCTTAACGTTTCTGGACATCCACGTCAGGTCCGGCGTAATGTGCCCTGGCCTACTGTGGAGTCCAATCATCCTGGGAGCTCCAGGTTCGCTAAGAATTAGGAATCCAAGCTCTTTACATTTCTGATTCAGTGCTTTTCCTCGTTGCTAGAAACGCTTGTATCCCCAATCCTCATGCTGTGCGTTGAAATCATCTCCGATCAGGATAGCTTCTCTACTGCGCCCGGATCGCAGCTTCCTGAGCGAGCTCATATCGTCGGCGTTCTTCACGCTTGGTCGAATATAAGTCATGACGATGTTCAGGGGTGAATCTGTGTGTCGTATCCGCACTACGACCACTTCCTAGCCTCACTGCACAGGTGAAAAGAGTCTACTTGAGCGTGCAAGATGGATTCGTTCACCAGTATGACCACTTGTCCAGCGATCCATATCGCTTTTTCGCCTTCGTTCCTTGGATTTTTTCGGTATTTTCTAGGTATTGAGGAGGTTCGTAAGTCTTGTAGCCGGTAATCTGCACGTATTCAGTGTTTGTTCCTCAGAGAATGGCTGTTGGCCTTTTTTTACCTATGCGTTTAATATGGAGTTTTAGCTCTGCTGCCTTGTTTGCATAACCTCTGCAATTCCATTGCAGGATCCAGGAATGTTATCATGTGGCGATCCGTCTAGAGCCGTTAGTGTTCTTGCTGTCATTAGGGCCGTTTTCCATGCTTTGCCGCCACGATCCTGTCCAGATTTCTGCCGAGGTCATTCATTCTCGTCAGGATCTGTAATGTGGCTCTTTCGAGGCTGTCGACTCCACGGCTGAGTGCTATCTGTATTCCGTCCATTTTATGTGGGTCTCTTGGTGCGAACGTCGGCTTGAGTGGCGGGGGTGATGGTGCTAATCCTGGGTGTGTGCTCTGCTGAGCCATGTTTCCGAATTGGGTTCATGAAATCCCTAGCCAGGTTAGTGGTGTCTGTGACCTTGCCGTGTGTAATGGTTTTGTTTGGGAACTGGCCACGTCTGCACATGATGGATCTGTTGACACCGCTCCTGGGGAGCCTCAAAACGTTCGGTGGAGAAGAGCTCCATGTCCCACCATTCTGCTTGTCCTCTGCGCCCTTGGTCTTCTGCTCCTTCTTTCGTGAGTTGCTTCTCGGGGGTATCCTTTTTCTCTGACATTCGTCTCTGGTTGCCACATGATTGCCCTCACAGTTGAAGCATTTGGGCGTCGAGGTGCACTTTTCCATGTTGTCGAGCTCGTGTCCACATGAGCCGCAGCGTTGCATGTTTCTGGAGCACAAGTCAGCCTTGTGACCGATTTGGAGACACCCGAGACAGAGAAGCGGCTGGGTCTGTATTCGAATACTCGGTAAACTTCGAATACCTAGAGTACGTGTCCCGATAGTGTCCTTCCTGCGAATGTGATCAGGATGGTCTTCTTCCTTACGCCGTGGGCTCTGGCCGCCATGACCAGGTGGGTATTACAGCTGAGCTCCTTGATGAGCGTCTCTGGGTTGTCATGTGGCGAGTTTAGATGACGGGATCAAAGGGGTTATACCCTTTGATCCCGTTATGTATTATTGCCTTTTATGGCTACACTTCCATGCATCCCTTTACGGCTGTCGGAATTTCTCGGATATGAAGAAATCGCATGGCAAAATCTCCGATCTTTGTGGTCATTGCTATTGCGTTCGCCTTCTCATATCGATGAACCATGTATCCTTCGGCGCTCTTGACGCCCGTCTTTTCGATAGCGGCACGGATTTCTTCGATCGAAAAGTCGTCTACGTTTCTCTTGCAGATCGGGCGCATGACAATGATTTTCTTGGGCGGCGGTTTCTCTTTCCTCCGTTCCAGTGATTCCTCCTCGGTTACTGTCGTGAGGTATCTACGCTTCTTAGAGCGCGCGTCTCGCCAGCTCACCTTGTTTCTTCCCAGGAAGGTAGGGTCATGTTGTTCATTACCCCCCGTGTTCCTAGCGTAGGTTTTTATGTTCGTGCTTTCATTAAGGGTCGCGAAGTCAGTGCCTTGCACTGCTTCCTCTGCGACCGACGTTGACGTTCCCGGTCTACTTTCTCGTGCCGCGCAAAAATTCTGAATTCTCTCACATTGCGCCATACTAATGCTGTTGTAATTAAGTTCGGGTTCCGGGAGAACGTTGCGGATATGATCTCCTTGAACCATCCAACGGTTGTAGAAGTCGAGATTGGCCAGGAAGTGACTGACCTGTTCTTGATTGTTAGCACAGGCTTGCAAGTACTCCTTGCTCATGCTGGTCGGGGTTGCCGCGTTGCTCGCTGTTGTGCGAATAGCGTGTTCCATTTTCTTGTCGTCGTGGCGTTCGGCGTTCTCCCTCCAAATCTTGGTAATCCTCCTCGTGTGTGTGTGTGGGGGGGGGGGGGGGGTTATTTCAGTGTCGCGGGCTTGGTGCCTGGTTCTTCTCAGGGTCGAGTTGGAGCCAAGAATTCCAGGGACTAGGGTCGTGCCGCGGCCAAAACCGCAAGAGGCGAAGGTACGAATAGACCGATCTCACCAAGCGTTCGGAGCATGCTTGACGCCGCCATAACTTTAATTCACAGGAGGCATACGGCGGTGCACGAGACGGCTCGTGAGGTCTCCTGCTTTACACGCGCAGAGCTGCGGCGAAGTTCTCGCACGTGCTGAAAGACTCTAGGTTCCCTCGATGCAGTCAAACTGGCTGATAGATCGGTCTATTCAGTGCAAACTTCGCAACCAGCACGTGTTTTGTTGTTGTTGCTTTTTTCCATAATCATGAGGTCATCAAAGAACCAATAGACCGATCTCACCAGCTAGTTTGTCTACGCCACCGCTGCCGCAATGCATCTAGGGAACTTAAGTATTTCTGCACGTGCCCGAACCTCGCTAAAACTCTGCGCGTGAAGAAGCACGAAACGGTACGAGCCGTCTCGGGCACTGCCACCTGCCTCCCGTGAACTAAAGTTGTGGCAGCTTCACGCATGCGCTGAACGCTTGGTGAGATCGGTCTATTCCTCATCTGCCATGGACGTGCGAAAGTGACGGTGCCCGGTGCAATACAGTTTCAACAGCCATTAGGTCGTCGAGAGTGAAACTGCTCCTTGAGCAACCCGATGGCACTCAATCTTGAAAACAAGGGGTCTAATCGCAACTTCAACCTCCCGTCTTTAGTCCCCGTTTTTCAGTTTCGCATCTTCGCCACCGGTCCGCCACAGTTAATTTTTATTATTATTATTCACATTTTTTATTATTATTCACATTTGTATATGACGCAAGTGTTCCCGTTTCTCTTCTTTGCGTCTTTTCCGCTGGGGACTTTGGCTTTTTTTTTGCAATATTCCTGATTATAGTCACCGACGACTCAAGAAACGCAGGGGCGTGGCGAGTCCCCGTGCATCTCATTATCGTTTCGCAGCCAATCAGATTGCGACATTCCGTCGAAGAACCAATCACGAAGCAAGAAGCGGGAACGTCTTAAGCCAGGCCCCCTGCGTTTCATAAGATGTCGTTGACTATAGCGGCCGCAGTCTGATAGGATAAATCTGTTGTTTTTGATAATACACTGAGCGAAAACTATTCGAGCAAACGCTCGTACAAGCTAAGCTCACTTTTAAATTAAAAAATATTTTGATATAAGATTTTAAAACAAAATATTGATCCCACAAATTTAGGTCGTATCAATTTTAAACGTATAATACCCTGTTCGCCTGCAGCGCACTTCCGCAATCAATTCCGTAGCATCTTGATCCCTCGTAAATTAAAAAAAAAAGACAGCTTATATATTGGCTTGCAGTCGCATTTAATCTCAGACCTTTTCAATCACTTCTTCGATCCGAGAGAACCTCTTCTTTGTTCCCTTCCCAAAACCTTCCGCGAAACTCCAAAGAGATGCAAATTCGACGAGAAAATAGCGGGTCTTCGTACGGAGGATGGGAGTGAACAGTCCACCTCGGTTTGTGCACTCCCTCTATTGTGCCGGCAGCATTACACGCTACCCGAGTATCGTCCTTTTGTAACAATCGGGTGAAATACTTGGGAGCCGGGGATGCCAATTTTCGCTCGGAACTCGCCGCCCTCCTTGAATGCACTGCTCCGTTTATAAGTTTGCCTATATCCAGCAACGTTCCCTCGCCATATGTAAATTGATTAGGCTTTCGCATGTTTCCTAGTGCTTTACTGGTTTGATTGCTACAAGGTTTGTTGACACTCCTTGTTCCAAACTTAGGTAAACTAAGCTCCAAGCAAAACAACAACAACAACAAAATGTTTGCATAGATTTGGAGTTTTGTTTAGATTGCTTTTGCTGTCACGCAACGCTCTCTGAAACCCTCTACGAGACCCTGTGGAGAAGGCTAGCGGCGCGCCTGCGCAGTAGCGGTGTCCTTGTTGTGAAAAGCATAGCGGAAGGGAAAGCTACGGTCTACGAAAACCCTCTATGAAAATACGCATCGCAGAAACCAGAACCTCCGCGTAAATGTAACACTAGCGGTGATCATAAAATGGGAAAGTTCGAGAACATAACCTTACCTGGATCGAGAGATAAAACAAAAAATTAAAACCGTTTACAACTCCCTGTAACGCCGAATTAGAGCGCAGCTCTTGAGGAGGAGGGAAAGGCACGGGGGGGGGTCACGTGACCTCGGGGGTCACGTGGCCTGGGGTCACGAGACCTCGAGGGGTGGGGGCGAGAAAATTTTCCGCTAAATTTAGCTGGTAAAATTTTCCGCTAAACTTAGCGGGGAAAATTTTCCGCTAAATTCAGCGGGGAAAATTTTCCGCTAGATTAAGCGGGAAATTTTCCGCTAAATTTAGCGGGGAAAATTTTCCGCTAAATTTAGCGGGGAAAATTTTTCGCTAGATTGAGCGGGAAACTTTTTCCGCTAAATTTAGCGGGGAAAATGTTCTGCTAGATTTAGCGGGAAAATTTTCAGCTAGATTTAGCGGGAAAAATTTTCCGCTAGATTTAGCGTGAAAATTTTTCCGCTAAATTTAGCGGGGAAATTTTTCCGCTAAATATAGCGGAGAAATTTACCCATCATGCACCGCGTGGTTACGCCGACGCCGCTCAAGCCGGAAACGGGCGCCTAAGAGCTGCGCTCTAAAACGAAATGTCTTTGTCTGCCGACGTTCAAGTCGACTGGTGATAGATGTCACCTGAGGCCAGAGCCGTATATACAGGAGGTATTCATAGAACGCCATATTGTTGGACCTTGTTCAAAGCGCAGGCTCAGAACTGGGTTTTATTTATCGTTTTCCAACAACTGCGATTCCGATTGTGCGGAGTGGGCGTTGAACGTTGCATCTTCGTGCATTTCCGCAGGCAGTGAAGTCAAAGCTATGGATATACCCGTGCGCTCACGAACCTTGAGCATCGATCAAAGTTGTGCACGAGCCGTGTTCGCTTCTTCTGAAATGCCCGAAAAATTGTACTCGAGCATTGTTCTGAGCATGCACTGCGAACGACGTCCAACAAAATGGCGTCCTGTGAATACCCCCCTTTACTCTGTCTCACTAAAACTGTGCAGTACAGTGGAAGCTACTGTTCTCGTAAGCCAATTAAAGACGCGAACGCCACTCTGCACAGTGTTACTCCGCGGCGTATGAATACGCGCCGAGCAAGAAGCAGACAACAGGAAAAGACAACGACGACGACACAGCTTAAGGTAACCCTCTTTGTCTCTCCCGATTTATAGCTAAACACCGGTAGATGACGATCCTGCGAACCGATATTCTGAGGACGCTTACAACAACAGAGGCCTCCGACCTCCGCAAAAGGGACCTCCTTCGGCAGGCCAGGACATTCTCAAAACTGTCCGCCGCCACGGCATCAAAACCACGAATCAAAACCACCGATCGACCTCAAATTGGATAAAGAACAAGCCATGGAACAAGCAAGTTTAGCCACGCTCGTGAAAGACAAACACGAAATTTCTTTGAAGGCAACTATTGCCGAAACCGTCGCAGCTCTTCATAGATTATTGTATCCATCCTCGACGATGACGGTATGGAATCCAACGGCGGTGAATACGAGACCGTTCATGGAAAGATGAAGACGCAAGACGTGCCAGAGCCGAGCACAAGCTTCCAGAGACGGAAATAACCTTCAAGTCGGGTGCACCGTTCTGTACGTCCCCGCTGACAATCAGAAAGTTGATTTACTGAGCAAATTCAAGCTTACTCACCTCCTGAACAACGCTGCGCCAGGCTGTTCAAGTAAACAAAGCCAATGTTGTTCGGGTGAACAAAGCACGGAACAACATTCTTGCAGTCGATGTAAAACGATATGCATTCAAAGTCGAGTTCCTCAAGCTCACCACGCTCTGTACTATGCCGGTGAGAGCCTATCTACCGAGAGGCCGCACAAGCTGCTTTGGCGTCCTCCGCGATATTGACCCCGATTGTACTGAAAACGACGTAAAGACACAGCAGCATTCCTCCATCGGCATAGTCGAAGATAAACGACTTGGCAAAACATCGCCCGTTGTATGAGTGGCATTCACAGGCAAATAGGCACCTCAACATGTCAAGGTGGACCTCGTGAGAACGGATGTTATCCCCTACCGAGCACGCCCTTTGCAATGCTACAGATGCTACAAATTCGGCCACATAGCAGCTGCATGCACAACAGAATTCCAAGTGTGCCGTCGGTGAGGAAAAAGCATGAAGCCATGTTCGAAGGCGGCCCCTACTGCTTGAACTGCAAAGGTGGCCACGCCTCTAATGACAGTGACTGGCTGCGACGGGGTGGGGTTGAGCGGTAGTATTGGGGCTGGGCGGAAAATCCGTCGTTTGGAGAAGAACCAGTTGGAGTTGGCGGAATTTGATCGATCATCGAAGTAGCGACGGTAGTTCAAAGAGGAAAAGGTACGTGGTCGATTGTTCCACCGATTGCGGCAGTAACGGCCGATGTGACCAGAAGCGCTACAGTGGAAGCAGATTGGACAGTTGTCTGGTGTCTTCCATGTCACTGGGTCTCGGGGCGGAGATTGAGCTTCACGAGGTCCCGGATTATACAATGAGTGATCGTGGAAAGACCAGGTTCGATGTGATGGTGTTGGAACTTGAAGTCTGCACATTTCTTGGCGGATCACAGCTTGGACCGTTGATATAGCTAGAGGCTGTGTGTCTTCGGTTCAGCGAGAAAGCGTGGTGGGTGGGAGGATGGCTTCTAGCTCACGGCGAACAATCGTTGTTATTTGTTTTGAAGTTTGAGTTTTCTCACATGTGGAACTGGCCGTGGAATTAGAAAATCGGATAAAGTTGACTGTGACTCGACGCTTTTTGACCTCTTCAAACCGCCGATATCTTTTTACGTGGCCCTCAATGGTCGTACAGTCCTTAAAACCAGAAGCTGAAAAGCGTCGTCGGTGATGCCCTTCTGAACATGCTAAACTCGCTCAGAGGTGGCCATGGAAACGTCAGCTTTATGGCATAACGACAAGGTGTCTTGTACTTACGCCATATATGACTGGGTCGAGGTCTGGACGCGCGAAGCTAGTTTGCGTTTGTCCAGAAAATTCAGCGGCCTGTGGGATCGCTGAAAACGTATATTGCTGGTCTTTTCACATGTCCCCCGATGTGATCGTTTCTTCGTGGGTCAAAAACCAGGTCCGTGCTCTATCTTTGAGGTAGAAGATGATGTTGACGAGCATCGTATCCATCTGTTGTGGATGCCGATGCGCTCGTACAAAAGTATCAAATTCTTTACGTCATGATCTCCTATGGCAGTGAAATTACCAGGGTCTCGAGGGTGAGAGATGCTCAGTGGCGGTGGGATGGGGTTTGCGGTGGAGCGACTTCAGGCATTCCGACTAGTGGAGGAAGGCGGCGGCTTCAAAGTTTCAGGTCTTGTTGTGTATAGGTACTAGACAACGTTACTAGAACTCTCAGTTGGGAAACTCACCGTTGAAACCTGGGCCGCTGGCGTCCACCGAGACCGAGCTAAATGCGACAACAGCGCCACTCTGTATCATTTGTTTTAACTGTAGTTGCCTTGAGCTTTTGGAAAGCATGTTTTTGCGTAGAAACCAACGAAAAAAACTCTTTTTGTAGTAACGTTTATTGGAGATCAGTACAAAACAGGGGGCGCGTGTTGTTTTCTAAAATCTTTAGTTTGCAAGTTTTGCAGTACAATTAATATTGTTTTTATACAACCGTGCCTCAGCGGTGATTTCAGGTAGCGCGTCCCAAGCTAGGCGCATATTAACCGAGTAGTAATTCGCGGCGCGTCCGCCTGGGAGTCGGGGGCGGTACCTCGAAGCCCTTTCCACAGTATCTGTTCTGGCCCCAAAATGGCCGATTAGAATGATAATGGAAGTCACGTGCAGTTCCCCGACTGGCCGCTGCGGGAGAAGTGGCGGCGTTGTGATCGCCATTAGCTCGGTTCTCGTGGACGGATCGGTGCCACTTTTTCACAGCAGTCTCTATGGCAGTTTCCCAACTGAGTGGTTCTAGTAACGTTGGTACTAGAGAAGTATACTCACCTCCACCAAATGATGCGGTGATTATGAAGTGATTTAATTAGACTGACGAGAGAGAGATTGAAAGTGGAGTTACCAGCGCATATCCCCGAGGAGCTCCCTGCTTCTTGTTCGCCTTGGTCCAGTCTTTATTTTTACCTCGTTTACTTCTTTCTTCGTTTTATCGATATTTTCAACCGTGAAGAGTTATTACATATAACTCTTACACACTTATTAAAACTGTTTCTTGCTATACCGCTAGGGGATTAATTTGGGCTTCTGGTTGGCCAAGGTAGCATGTCAAGTCCTTCTATCTGCGTCTGGAGCACGCCCTGGCTCTGCCCGCTCCTCCCATTGGCCAAATATTCTCTATAAACGGCTCTTGCCGTCAGTCAACATCTCCATCAGTCGACTATGCACGTCGGTATAATAAAGAAATTTTGTTTTTGTTTCATCTCTTGATCTAAGTAACGCCATGTTCTCGAAGTTTCCCATTCTATAATCACCGCTAGCGTCACATTTAGGCGGAGTTTCTGCTTTCTATGATGCGTAGTTTACTAAAGAGTTTTCATAGACCGTGTTTTCCCTTCCGCTACGCTCTCCACATCAAAGACCTCGGCACTGTGAGGCTCGCGGCTAGCCTACTCCGCAGAGTTCCGAATGTCGTTGAGGATTTCAGAAGAGCGTTGCGTGAGAGTGGAAGCAATCTACAAAAACTTCATCTATGCAAAAAAAAGAAAAAATAAATTGGTTTCTTTTGTTGTGCTCGGACCCTAGTTACCTACGATTAGAACAAGGGGTATCAACGAACCTTGTAAAAATAAAACCAGTAAAACACTAGGCAACATGCGAAAGGCTAAAAAATGTACGTATGGCGAAGAAACGTTTCAGGACATAGACAAACATATAAATGGAGCAGTTCCTTTCAAAGAAAGGCGACGAGTTCCGAGCGAGAATTGGCCTCCCTGGCTCGCAAGAATTCCGCCCACTCTGTCGATACTCGGGAAGCGTATATAAATATTTTAGGGCGATTTAAAGAGCTGAAAGCGCGGGAGGTCTTGGGGCTTCCAATGTCAAAACTTTAGGTAAGCCATCCATCACTTACTCTGGCAGATGCTGAGGAAGCATTCTTATAAGCGAAAGTGCCACACGCACGTCGAGGTGGGTTTTTCTTTTCGTTTTTAGATTATAACGAGGGAGAGGTTTGGGGAAGGGGAAGGGGGCTATAGAACGGCGCCTATGCAGCCGGGGTTGGGGCAACTATCACGCCCAAATTGCCAGTTTAATGGGGCTATTCTCTGTTTAAAAAGCGCTTGTCTCTCGTACATGACCGCTTCTTTGTCCTTGTCTTTTGTGTGCTTTTTATTTCATCATAAACCACTATTAACTATAAAAAAACAAAAACTTCGTCTCACCTTAGCATGGAGCATGGACTAACTGCCATGGCTGTGCGAGCGTGAGCGGCTAGCCTTGACTGCCTTCACTGGAACACTCGCTGCATGAGCGCTCGTGTAGCCGGCGAGGCTTCATTCAAGGCAACTAGCTCGCGCTTTTATTATGGACGTCTAACAATAGTTCATGCTAAGGTGAGACGAAGTATAGCCCAGCTTTCAACCGTGCTGGGCAGGAGATCGAACTATAGGAGGCGCTTTACCGAGCTTGTTGTCCCCACAACCCGGTGTTTACCAACACAGCATAACAAAGAAATTGAACCTCGCCAGCACGTTGTATACTCCGTTTCATACTTAGCGTGCAACGCTGTCAAACCTACTGGCGCGAGCGCGTGGCTTCATCTATGGTTTTGTTTGCGCGAGAACACGTGCAAATGATCAACGAGATCAAGCCCCATGCCCGCGCCAAAAGTTTTGACAGCGTTGCGCACTAATTATGAAACAGAGTATACGCAAGAGCGCTTCGCTAGCTTCGCCCTGACCAGTGCTCGCAGCACGAGGAGCGGCCTTCGAATCATCATCTTCGATTCCTTTCATCAAGAACAAACAAGAAACTTCGGTTTGTTGTCCCCACGGCTAAAGCGTGCCGCTAGAGGCGTGACTGTTCGATCTCCTCCCCACGCAGACGCCATTGGTGACCTTATATTGTCTCACCGAGGTACCAAGCCACTGAATCGGACTTTGACGAGCCTCCAGAAAGGCCAATGTTGGGGAGAAGGACATGGTCGGGTCTAAAATGGCGATACCCTGCCCTCTTGTACTAATGATGGAGCGAAATTATCAAAATAAGAGGAAACAAAAGCTGAAGATTGGTTATGGTGGCGCTCCTGCACGGTTGCTGCAAAGCGGCTATGCTGCTGGCGGCAGGATAGAGGGAGTGCACAAAGTGAACGGGACTGTTCTCTCCGGTCCTCCGCACAAAGCCCCGATTTTGTTTCATCGAATTCGTATCTCTTTGGAGTGGCGTGGAAGGTTTTAAGAAGAAAAAAAGATAAAGAAAAAGGTTAACTAGAATCGAAGAAGTGATTGAAATGGTGATAGAGTGATCGCAACTCCTCTCAAAAGGAAGATTTTTTTTTTACGCTGGTTCAAGAAGCTATTGAATTGATAGCGGAAATACACTGCACACATACAGGGACTATACGTTGAAAATTGATGTGACCTAAATTTGCGGGATCAATTTCTTTTTTTATTATTATTGCAATTTTTTTTTAATTTGAATGTGAACGTTTTTTGTACAAGCGTTTGCTCAAATTGTTTTCGCTCAGTTTATTACCGAAAACAACACGTTTATCCTTTCACACTCTGGCCACTATAGTCAGGGAACGAGCGGGGTTGGGATCCCACTTTTCTTCGTGGCAGCCCCCTTGTTCTGTTGCCAACTCCGCCAACACGCGGCAATGTTTATTTCGCTTTTTTTTTCTGATTTACATTTGCTTATAATTATCTTCTTTCTTTCTTTTTTTCCCCTTCCTTATGTATTCTTGAGAATATGTAAACTGCGCGGCACAGTGCGCGCGAACACGACTTCCGCGCTTTATCGACGCAGAGGGCGTGACTTCATCCGTTCACGCTTCTTGCTTCCCGATTGGTTGTTCGGCGCACTTATCCAGCGAATTCCGCAATTTGATTGGCTGCGAAATGATAATGAGATGCGAGGGGACTCGCCACGCCCCTGCGTTTCTTAAGTTATCAATGACTATAGTCAGAAATCTTTAAAAAAAGATGTCAACCTTCCCAGCGGGAAAGACGTGAAGGAGAAAAACGGGAGCACGTTTGCGTCATATCCAAGTGTAAAGTTTGTGTGTTGTTTATATCTACAAGTCATAACCGTCACATTCAAGTATGGTGTGTGTGTGTGCGTGTGTGTGCAGGGGCGGATGCAGGAATTTCTGGAGTGGGGGGTAGGTGTTGGTCAGCGTACAATATGTTTAGGAACCACCCACCCCTTCCCCCGTTTCCACACCCTAAAATGTTACACATGCAGAAATCAAGAGGGGGTCAGGACATCCGGACCCCCCTCTAAATCCGCCCCTGTGTGTGTATGTGTGCGTGTGGTTGTTGTTGTTGTTGTTAATACGGGATCGCGTGCGTCACACCCAAGTGCGGATTATGTGCATGCGTGCGGTCGTGCGTGCGCGCGCGTGCGTGTGTGTGTGGGTGTGTGTGTGTGTGCGTGTGTGCGTGTGTGTGTCGTCAGTTGACGGTAGCTGACGCCATCCACCTCCCTGTATCCGGGAGCTTTCTTCGCACGCAATTTTCCAATTGAGAGTTTCCGAACTTCGTTAACTCCTTAAGAATGGGATAACGGCAAGTTCTGAAACTTTGGCATCTGGTCCAAACAAGCAGGGAAGACAGTGGCGCTAGTTTCTCGAGATCCGTTGACTTTAGTCCGAATCCTTAGCCCTACATTTGGGCCGAGACCAGGGGCGTAAAGACGAGAGTAGAACGCGGCAACTCCTGGGCGCTGACATCGGTGGTCTCGACAGAAAGAACGAGAAAGAGAGCGACAGAGGAGCAGAGGAAGAAAGCAGACGAAAGGTTGAGCGTGTTCGTTGTGCCGCGACCAGTTAAAGTTGCTCGAGCGCTTGTCAACTTGATTTGTTTTCATACAATGCATCTGTGCGTGCGCGCGTGCATCCGTGCGTGCGTGCGTGTGCGTGGGCATGTGTGTAGTGTGTGTGTGTGTGTGTTAAAACGGGATCGCGTGCGTCACACCCAAGTGCGGACTCTGTGCGTGCGTGCGTGCGTGCGTGCGTGCGTGCGTCCGTGCGTGTGTGTGTGTGTTTGCGTGCGTGCGTGTCGTGTGTGTGCGTGGGCATGTGTATGTGTGTGCGTGTGTGCGTGTGTGTGTGTCTCCTCAGTTCACGGTAGCTGACGCCATCGATCTCCCTGTATTCAGGGGCTTTCTTCGCACGCAATCTTCCAATTGAGAGTTTCCGAACTTCGTTAACCCCTTTAGAACCGGATAACGGCAAGTTCTGAAACTTTGGCAGCTGGTCCGAACAAGCAGGGAAGGCAGTGGCGCTACTTTCTCGGGATCCGTTGACTTTAGTCCGAACCCTTAGCCTTACATTTGGCCCGAGACCAGGGGCGTAAAAACGAGAGTGGAACGTAGCAATCCCTGAGCGATGACATCGGTGGTCTCGCAAGAAAGAACGAGAAAGAGGGCGACAGAGGAGCAGAAGAAGAAAGCAGACGAAAGGTTGAGCGTGTTCGTTGTGCCGCGACGAGTTGAAGTTGCTCGAGCGCTCGTCAACTTGATTTGTTTTCATACCATGCGCGAAGCCGTTGTTCTTCTGCAAAGTAAGCTAGAAAATAGCTAGGTGCACTAGGTACGTACCTTACAGTGGGTGTTTTGTTGATTCTTTCTGTAGATGAGGGCTTCGCCAGCGATATGGGCCTGTCAGGACTACCAACGGAATTGCTGCGCGCGTGAAAACAGAAGAATCGTTCCCCTCTGGAGCCATAGCTACAGACTGTTCTCAGCGTGCGCGATCAGCGCATTAAAAACTAAGCCAATTAATTACAACGTTGGTAATCCACTGGCTAAGACAGGCCAATGTTGCCCAGCCTAATTCAATCGATTACCAATGTTGGTAGCCCATTGGCTAAGACAGGCCAATGTTGGTCAGCCTAAGCCAATCGACTACCAATGTTGGCAACTAATTGGCTAACACAGACCAATGTTGGCCAGCCTAAGCCAATTGATTACCAACGTTGATAACCAATTGTCTAAGACACGCCAATGTTGGGCAGCCTAAGCCAACCGATTGCCAACGTTGGTAAGCCATTGACGAGATAGGCCAATGTTGGCCAGCCTAAGCCAATCGATTGCGAACGTTGGTAAGCCATTAGCCAAGACAGGCCAATGTTGGGCAGTGTATGCCAGTGTACCGCCGATATTGGTAGTGCGATGGCCACATTGGACCATTATTTGCCAATTAAATACCAATGTTGGCCCGACGTCGTGTGCTGTCTGGGATACCACCTTATCTTCGTCTATGCCCTGCCGTTCCGAAGCCGCCTGAATGCATGGGACGCTTCCCTCTAGAATATTATATTAACTTTATGACCGAACACTCGGCGATTGGTAGTTGCGGTATTTTTTGCTGTAAAAAGGAAAAACACATTGTAGTTATTTTTAGGGGTCAATCTTATACGTAAGGCATATTGTAATACTGTCGTGATCGTTGATCGAGCCCTATGCTGCCTAGGCTAACAAAAACAGCCACGCTGCAATTGATCAATTTAAATTGTATTCTTAATATACGCAGAACATACTGCACAAACGCTTCTGAATCAAAAGCTATCCGAAAAGGCTATGGATCCATAGCCTTCTTGGCTAGTCTTGGATCCATTCCAAATGTACAGAAATACATAATGCGGCAGTTATCTACCTGGTACCAACGCACGTCGCGTACAAAAACATGTCTTACTCATAAATTGCTTCTATATAAAAATGTTTCAGTGTAGTTTCAAACGTTTGGCTTTCTTTTATTGGGATGTTAAAAAGCCTTGAAAACCGAAATAGCTTATTTTTCTTATTATTATTGCAAACGACGGAAACTGATTCCTAGAGATCGTCATAAAAATGTCAAACTTGAGAACTGCGTGTCTGCAGGAAAACAAAATAATTTCAGAAAGCTTGATTTGAAACACTCGTCGGAAATCTATGACGTAGTTAGCAAAATAGTGCATTCCTCGCCTTTAAGTATGACTTGAAAGTTTAACTTTCTCTCTTTCCCTTTCATCGCTCATGGACACGCGCACGTGCCATCAGGCGAACCCCGAGAGTATTTCGCGAGACCTATCTTCGCGTGCAGACGACGCGTCATTTCTCAGTGCCTCTTTTTTTTTTTTGCCGTATTTTATTTACACGGAAGCGTAAATGTACCTTAATCTAAGGTCCCATTAGTAAAGGGAGCTGATGATCGTTATCGCACGGCGCATAAAAAGCCATTTAACTAAGCGAGGGCCTCTGTTAAAGGGAGCTCGCTATCCTCCCTTTACGACTACACGAAGTGGCCTCGAACCCATAAACTTGAACTAAAAATGACATACATAAATTTACGCTCTTTAATGCGTTATAACAAACTGAATATTTCTAAGTAGCAATTAGTGGATTAATTCTGCACACAACGTAATGAAATATGCTAGCGAGAAACGTATAGACCTTTTCACCTTCCGTCTCGTGGGCGCCGCCATCTTGGTATCACGTGACGCAGGCGCCATTTGGTGGCTTATAAATCTTCGTTCCTCTCTCCCCTCCGCGCCTTGGCGAAGGCGTTGCATTCATTTTTTTTTTGTCGCGTTTTACCGCGATTTTTTGTCTTGTTTGGTGAAGTATCGTCTCATACTTATTTTTTACTGCCTAACTGCATGTCATCATTATGTGCACAACTTCAGCGCTTTATTTTATAACAGGTTACGACTATTTGCACCGTCGGCGTACCGGAGACGTGTGAAGAAAGGAATCAGCGTTAGCACTGGCGCACATTGATTATGTAGATGACTCTAAGACACGCGAGGGTTGAGAGGCCAATTATTTATGACAGTGCCAATTTGTTTAAGTGATAGTTGCGCAATAAGAATCGCAAGGTAAATTTATGATCGCGCATTTATGATCCTAAAGAAGAAAGCAAATATAGTCAACGCAAAGAGTCATTGTGTGTTTCTTGCACGTGGTTTCTCGAAGGCATCGTGCTTTGCCTTCATAACAAATCCAAAACAGTTGCTTTTGATTATATGGGAGAATCGTTTTTGCGGTATAAACATCCGCTTGATCTGTTTATTTAGGAATTTAAAGAAACTATACCCTCTGCTCAGTCTCATGTCTGCAGCTATTCAATTTTATTAAGATATTCAATTAAATTAACTTATTTAGACAAAAACGGTAGGGCTACGCGGGTGAAAAATGTGGCAAAGACAGCTTGTGAGCTGTCTTAAAAAGAAGCCGTCCGCATGACAATCACTCGCGTGCAGCGTTGTCGATACCAGATTTACTCTCGATGCCACTGAAAGTAAAAATCGTATCTGTTCAAACAAATAAGTATCTGTCTACCCAAATCCTTGAAGTGGTGCCTGGCCATCGACTTGAGCCGAGATTGCAGGAGGTCAATTTTCCTGCGCCATTTAATTTTGTTTCGCAAATTATACGGAAGACAATCGTCAGACTTCAATTGACGGGTTTATGCCTTATCTCATATTCTCGATACATTGTAAGGAAATGTTCGCATAACAAATAGTTTTCTAAGGTCAACGTTGTCAAATGCTGCTAATGAATACTTTTGCAGGGTTCATAGTTAAAACGATTTCCTACTCGGCCTAGGATGGACCATCAAAACATCTCTCGAGTACTTAATTTCTCTAAAAAAAGTGATAAAGACAATATTGCTTCTTTTTTTTGCGTACCGTCGTCATTGCAGAAGGATTTCCCGGTTGGCCATTTTCACAAAACGTCGGTGTCCTGGAAAACCGAGCAGTGAGCACGAAACTTGCGAGTTCATCTGTTCTCTGCGATTCAGCACATTGTTAGTCAGGTCGTCGACCTACTTTTTGACTGTGCCTCCATGCAGTAGTTTCTTCATTAGTTTTATTTTTATTTTTGTCTGTGCCTCCCCGGCATCATTTCAGTCGTTTCGCTGCCGAACCTGGCCGAACGAAGAGCATGATGAGATAGATGAAGGTGTTCGCAAAAACGTCCAGAATTTAAGCTCGTGACTACATCATAGTTCTGAAGGTGGCCCATTACCACTGTATCATTGGTTCTGTACAACAACAAATACATTTATATCACAAAACTAAGCGAAAACGACATAACACACCAACACACCCGCGAGCCCGCTGAAACCGGTGCATTATGGGACATTTCCCATAATGCACCGCGCAATTACGCCGCCGGCGGCGCCGACGCCGCCTGCCGAGACGGGCGCCTAAAGGCCTGACCACACTAGCGTAAACGGCGCCGCCGGGCGGCGCCGCCGGGCGGCACCGCCGTCCGGCGTCCCAACGCGAGGAGTCCACATTGGCCTCCGTTTTCCGGGCGTCACGTGACAGCACTGGATCTCGCGATCGCGCCTCCCGTCGGATTTCCCGCTCTTTCGTCGTCTGCTCTTCGTTAGATTCTTCCGTTTCGGCTCTCACCTTTCGCATATATCAGCATCGAAACCGCACTCGCTGCCTACATGGTAGGAGTCCATGATGACCTGGTGATCAGCGTGAATGTGATTATCCTAGCCTGCTCGTTGATCTTGCGACGTCGCCGCGCTCTGAAGGGAAGGAGGCGCAGGTTTTGGGTCCGGCCGAGTTGGTTCTACCGAAACACCGAAGGACAGGTCAGTGCTTTGCTGCCCTGGCCGCCGGCGCGCCAGAGATGAAGGCATGCTTTCGAAAGTGTCACCAAATCAACACAACATCCGTCACAACACAGACGACATGCAACCAGTGCCACGGAGAAACTCACTTGTAATTCCGAATTCCTCTTCTATAATTTCCCAGCGGTTGTTCTTAGCGTCATTATCTAGGTAGTCTGGCTGCGTCTTGTCATATAAAAAGGGAAACAGTCGCACAGTTTCAAGGAACCGCTCCGTTGCGGAAGGCATCGGGGGAAATGGGGATAGCAGACGACACGAAACACGTCCTTCGGAACGTGGAAGACGCGCGGCGGCGGACCGGTTTGAGCGTTGCCATGGCATCGCGACGTCACTATCTACGCCACCTCCCATTGGCTCCTCTCTTCTGCGGCGAGCGGCGGCGCGCTCTGAACCGTGCAAGGAGCGGTTGACTTTGCGGCGCCGTCCGTCGCGCCGCTGAAGCCGAAAACTGGTTTCGGTCGGCAAACGGCAGTGCCGACCGTCGCGCCGCAGGCCTCCGCGACGCCAATGTGGCCGTGCCTTAAGAGCTGCGCTCTACTAAAAATGCTGACGGCTCTTCCGATTGCCAATCACAAACGCTTACCAGTGATGTCACTGCAAGGTCGCGCGTTTTCAGCACACTGTGACGCCACCAGACGTTGAGCTATTCAAGTTTGCCTGATCGAATTAAAAAATGATGTGATAATATTTCGTGGCTACTACTTATTCCCCGAGTAGCCCGAACCACTAACGCAGTAATAACATAACTAGGTCAGAAGCTCAAATGTAATTAAGGGCCCCCTTAAAGAAGTCGAGAGAGGGAACATGTATTTATTTAATAAAACGTTCACTCGTCTATGAGTTGGTGTGCCTGAGACGCGGGAGGATTGTGCGGGTTGAGGGGAATACGGTAAGGATTGATTAGGGGACAGGGTATGTGACTGGTATGTATAAATCTAGATGAAGTGATGGACGCCCAGAGTCCCTGATGTAGCTGATCAGGGAGTCAAGGATACTTTTTTTGTGCTGCGGCTTTCCCTTGGGGTGGGTTCAGTCTCCAAGCTTCGTGGGCCTTTTCTCGCTGGGTAGCGAGTCCCATGCCTCTACTCTAAAGTCTTCCAGGCCTTTGCATTCCCAGAGCACGTGTTTGGTCGTTGCCACGGTTCCCTCTGTGCATGTCTTGCACGTTGGGTCCTCGTGGTCTTTCAGTCTGAAGGATGCTTTTTTCGCCGGAGTTAGTGCCGTCCCTGTCCTGATTCGTCGTAACCGAACCGTCTCCCATCTCGTGTACCCTGGTGGTATCGGGTCTTCCTCTGTTAGTAGAAGACGCCATTCAGGTACAGTTTCCTCCCTTCTTGGCTTGCTTGGTCATCTTCATCTGGGTTTATTGACCTTTCGTTCGTCATTTCTACTTCCAGAGGTAAGGCCTGGCGCGGAGCTGCTGCTGCTAGCTGCCTCCGCTGCGGCCTGGTGAGCCCTCTCGTTCCCCGGGATATCGTTGTGTCCGGGTAGCCACTCGATCGTTATGTTGGAATCCAGCTTCCTGAGCTCCTCCGCAATATTCTTGATCTATCTTGGCCGTTCTGCTCCTCGTTCTGCAGCTGCGGCAAGCTTTCAGTGCCGTCTGAGAGTCTGTGAAGATCCAGGCCCTGTTACCAGAGAAAAGCCTCGAAAATCACATCTTTGTGATTTACTTCACAGTATGCCGTGATATACCGTGTCAAAAGCTTTGCGTTTTAACAAGGAATAAACCTGTATAGCAATTTTATTGTTATTTAAAGCATAGTGAATGAATTGACTAAATGTTAAAATTGCTGTATCTGTTGATTTGCCGTTTCGAAAACCATGCTGGATTTTCAGATCAAATATTATTTTTAGTCACGAATTCAACTACCCGCGTGGCTATAAGCTTTCCGAAAAGAATGTTTATACGGCTTAATACTAATATTGGTCTGTAATTCGAAATTAGCTAATGATGGCATTTTTAAGTATTGGTAGAACTCTCGATATTTTTCAGGGTATGTACCACTGTAAAACGCTTGATTGTATTTTTTTTCAGTGGTAAGCTAAGGATATCAATGATGTCCTTGAATATGTTTATTGATAAACTATCATATTCAGGCGTCTTATCCCATCGTTTGTATCATTGACGTAACCTGTTAGTACGTAATATTTTGATAGTAAATGCATTACCAAGAAAAGAGGAAGCTGGTTTCGATTAGTTCTTCAAGATTTTCAGCTATCCTTTAGCAATATTCCAAAAATAGCGATTACACTTCTCCGAAAGGTGATTTTTCAATGTGAGAACCAGTCACCACCAGGTCCCGTAGTGCTAGTTTACGTATTCTAGGTTTGATTGTATTATTTATGATTGATCACATTTTTGTATATTTTACCAGCAGTACTTGTTTTTTCCTTCGTCGTATTAGTGCCGTTGTCATATTGCGATATATTTTAAATTGGCCAAGATAAAATGCATTATCTATGTGTTGTTTCACTTTTCCAAACCAATACCTTACCCAGCCCGTGCTGATCTAAATACTCTATTCGTAACGCATGCAATGTTAGCCAGTGCTTGTTACCTTGTTCATGGTAGGCGAAATAACCGTGAACGCAGATAAATTTTTATCTCACGTTAATACCACATATATTAGCATTCTGATTTGAGTTATGTGTTGTCAGGTGACGTCCACTGGTGTTGTAAACTGACATGAATTACTCGAGCTGAGGTGCTGGTGCATGCTAGCAATGGCGTTGACGTCTTATCCTAGTTTTTTTTGTTTTTAAAGCGATTGGCTTCTTTTGAGGATTTCCAGGCCACTTTAATGTATGTTTCTCCCGTTTCTTTTCCGTCACATGACTTCATGTCATGTAGCCTATACACAAATTCAGTTTCTCCGCTCGATTTAGCGGGATAATTGAGATCAGCATGACCTCAGGACCAATTCAGACTTCCCCGCTAGCTTTAGCGGAAACAATTGAGTCACGTGATCTCCACAATAGGCACCCGTCCTATACACATATTCAGTTTATGCTGCGGAAAATAGGCCGTCGCGTGACCTCGACTCATTTTTGTTTCTCCTATTCCGTCGGAAAAACAAATATTTTTGATGATCGAGTTGGAGTACCTGCAGTGCTAACAAAAACGAGATATTCAGTGTCCCTACAGTGCCGCAGCCAGCACAAAGAGAGTACACGAGAGCTTCAGTCCTTGGAATATATCATTGTCGATCTGTCCATAGTCATCAACAACTTCAGCAATGCGAGGCGTGGCTTGTTATGTTGACGCTTCTTGCTCCGTGGTTGGTTCATAATTCGCTTGCGCTGCGATGTTTGCCTAAGTAGTGCTTAACTACAGTAGTAGTTACGCATGTGAAAGTTCTTCAAAATGTCTTTTTTTTTCCTCGGCTTTGATTGGACCGCCGTAACATACCGCAAGCTGTCCGTGCTGGAGCGTCGAGAGCTATCCAACTTTTTGCGGAGCGGCAGGCGAACCTCATTGCGAACTCCTATTCAGTAGCCGACGGCAACCACTCCGTACCAAATTTGAACTCAATCTTAAAAGCTCCATTGTCTGAAACGGGCGATGCAACAATTTTTTACTTTGCAGAAATGCCGCTTAGAAGGAATCCCTGACGCTAATGACCGATGAAACACCCGTTCGTTTTTCACCGTACGCAATCTGAAGTCGCAGAAACAAATTAGAGAAAAACAAGCAGCGCTCTTCCCCTCAACTCGAAGCCAGAACAAGCGACCACGTGATCTGCGAGCCGATTAAATGCCGCCAATGTTGATCATAGCCACGCGCTGGGGTTGGCAAGGCACATGACACGCGCCGAGTTTAGACATTGTAATGGTTCGGCTATTGTAGTCCCTGCAGCGACTCGACACTAACCACTACCCGAATGCTTGTCAAGCTATTGATTATCACGAACCGAAATCGAATGCTCACGCAGTGTTCAGGTGATCACGAGATTCCTGGTGTAAACCAGCGAGCCTGAATGTCCAACGAGACGAAAGATCCAATAATGGATATTCAGGCACGTTGGACATTCAGGCGCGTTGGACATTCCGTCTCGCTTGGACCTTCCGTCTCGTTGGACATTCAGGCTCGTTGGACATTCCGTCTCGGTTGGATCTTTCGTCTCGATGGACATTCAGGCTCGTTGTACATTCCGTCTCGATTGGATCTTTCGTCTCGTTGGACATTCAGGCACGTTGGACATTCCGTCTCGCCTGTCACGTGCTAGAATAATTTGTCTCGTTAAATATACAGACTTGCGTGTGTACTTATTCCGCGTTCCTGCAGGCATTGCCGTATTTTCGTCATACTAAAATGTGCCACTGAAGCTGGCGTTGACGGACCGACAGAGAAACATAGAGCAGACACAAATATTCTAATTTCATCTAAAGGAAGGCATAATGGTTAGTTCGCTGAGTGCCGATGCGCAGCTATATACCCATCGGTTAAAGGTATTGATTGTACGACGCAAAACGGTTCTTTGATAATGACAGTTGAAATGTTTCGAATGTTTTGATGACATAGGTCAGACAATTTGAAATATATAATAGGGATGCAGTGTCCGGGTGTTCGAGTGCATCGCTATTGGGGGACATCTATAAAAGCCGCGCTTGAGATCCCAGGAATTTCTAGTTCAGTCCTCATCCCTGCCCGTTTCGATCTATGAGATGAGCTGCGTACGGAGACCCGCATTGTAAGCACATGACCGCCCGCCAGCGCCACTAACTATGCGCAGAGTGAATATTTAAATTTTTGAAAGGAGCTTTGGGAGCTGTTGGTGCGAGGGATCAGCAGTTTGCGCAAGCGTAATTTCCCACTAATAAAAAATAATAATAAAGATATCTTTAAAAAAATCCATCTAACGCGCCTATAAATGCACGAGGGTGGTTGGGGTGTGACCCGACAATGGATGAGCAAATGCAGAACAGTTGTATGAATTGGACGTTTTTTTTAATTTTTGTTCGTTTATCTTTGGAACTGACAACTACTCACTGTACACTGCAGTTGTCAGTAGTTTAAACGGAAAACAAACAGCGCAGAGACAAGGACAGAGTAGAAGGCGGTAGACACACACAGCGCTGAAACAATGAATAGGGCCCGTTGTATTAGAAATGAAGTTTAGTAGTGTTGACGAGTGGCCTAGTTGGTCATTCATATTAGCGGAAAACAAACAGCGCAGAGACAAGGACAGAGTAGAAGGCAATAGACATACACAGCGCTGTGTGTGTCTACCCCTTCTACTCTGTCCTTGTCTCTGCGCTGTTTGCGCTGTTTCTACTCTGTCCTTGTCTCTGCGCTGTTTGTTTTCCGCTAATATGAATGACCAACTAGCCCACTCGTCAACACTACTAAACGTCAGTAGTTTACACACGCATGCATTCCCTGCCAGTAGGTTTGTATGTCACAAAATAGAGCGATACTACTGGAATCACGCAGTACGCAGTTGTTTTTTACATGTGACATGCATAGTGGTTTTCAGAAGCCCGTGTAATTTAACTGGCTCCTGGAAGCACTCCAAAGCTCGCGATCCTGTCGAGGTAGTTGATGACGTCTTGGTACGTGGGAGCTTAACTGCTGATAAAGGACGCGAACGCATCCACCTCGACGTGCAGCAGAAGGTTCACACCCGGATGTACCAATAGCCTGGATCCTGTGTGAATATAACAATAGATCGTTTCACGTGGCTTTCTATTCTTGTAGGGGAAGTGTATTGCACCGCGAATCCCGCCAATTCGTCGAAATTCTACTGGTCTCTGGACAACTGGAAGAAGGACAATTCGTCGAATAGGGCAATTCGCCCTAGGCCAATTCGCAGAATGGAGAATGGGGCGAAAGTGCCCGCTTGTCGAACTGTCGAAAAGAGTTGATTAGGGTAGGGTATGTAGATAGCCGGGGACAGTGGGGGTCAATGAGACCCTCTTTCCAAAAAAAGACAGGATGACAAATGCAGCTCTCAGAATTTACAGGGGTCCGATAGTGAATCGTACCCGGGTCGTTCAAGATTAAAAAGTCGGGTTCTACGTGAATATGTTCACTCGCGACTCTAGCATAATAGAATTTGGGAAGACCGAGCGAGGGGATGACCTCCTGATCCTGATGGTTATATGTGCACTTGTAATGTGCGCATATGAATAAATCGCGGTCGCACTGTCGCAGCGGCTCTGTGACAGAGTTACAACCAGTTGAAATCCGATCGCAGCCTCGGTATGCTACCTGGGCGCGTATCGGTGCGACTGCTGCATGCCATGTGACCAGAAAAGGTAGAGCGGAAACGACGGAAGTCAATCCTAAAAAAGTATTGTATTAATTATTAAGAATACCTACTTGTTTTTTAACACGTGGTTCAATGCGACAGCAATGGCATTGGTGGCCGAAGCATGCGAAACTAATCGTCGCGATAAGCGTCAATGTGCCGAATCCTCCACACAAGCACCGGACAAAAGCTCACCACTTTAGGACATCACCTGCAGAGAGGCTTAATGGAAGGAACGTTGTATTTTATCACTGATTTTGATATGAGGATCGAATTTTTGTTTCTGGGGACCGAGAAATCCAATCAGAAATGTCTAAAAATTCCACCTTCGTTTTGTAAAAAAAGAAAAAAAAACTACAATTTAGTGTAATTACATATACTACACCGACTTGACCTGACAATAATACTAACAATTTAATCAGGCGTTTCTCTCCCATGCGGGGGACATCATTTTTGCGTGACTAGGGACATAAGGAAAATACAGCAACTCGTACAATACGTAAAGAAGACTGTGGCTGGGGATAAGCACGATTAACGAGTCTAAGAATTCTCGTATACCCCACATTTGTTTCCGCGCCAGAGTTACGACCTTCTAAAAAGTAAACGCGTGACCGATTGTCAATGGTCAACAAGTTCGGTCTTTGGTCTTGTAGGATGTGTGACCTTTTCCACGTCATTTTTTAATTATAGAAATTATCTTTAAATTTAGATATATAAAACGAACAATAAATGGATTATTTTCTGGGTTTTATGAAGTCTTCAAAATACACGAGCATAATTTTAATTTTATTTGGAGGACTTCACAGAGGCAACGTCAGCGGGACAAGCTCAGCGGCACACCAAAATAGCCGTGCATCGAAAAGCCCGGTACCGAAACGACCACGTACCGAAACGACCGAGTACCGATATCTCCGCACCGAAACGTCCGGTTCCCCATTCCATCGAACGCATTTTTCACCGCCGTAACTATCAGTAATCCTACTACTCGAAAAAAGAAATATCTTCTAAATTTTTTGCTAGGTTCATTCTATATCCGTTGGATATTCAGACTCGTTGGACATTCAGGCTCGTTGGACATTCCGTCTCGGTTGGATCTTTCGTCTCGTTGGACATTCAGGCACGTTGGACATTCCGTCTCGATTGGACCTTTCGTCTCGTTGGACATTCAGGCTCGATGGACATTCCGTCTCGATTGGATCTTTCGTCTCGTTGTACATTCCGTCTCGGCTGTCACGTGACCGATTGGACATTCAGACTCGTTGGACATTCAGTCTCGTTGGACATTCAGGCCATAAGCGTGTTCGAGTCCCTCTATGGCCGCATTCAAATATCCTCACTAAAAAGGGGGGGGGGGGCATTAGTGGCGGCTTTGGAAGTTTTGTTGATTGTCAAAAGTCGCGACTTTGATAGCACCATATGCTTTACCCGCAATTAATGCAATTTTACATGGACTTCTCACGTTAGCTAGAATGTTTCAATTGATTTTAGACTATTTTTGTTTTATAATTTGGTAATTATAAATGCTGCAATTGGCACCAGTGATGATAATTAGCACATTTTTTATTCTCGTAGTTGTTCGAGCGTGTGAAATTAGATTATAAGCAGCAAATTATATTAGAGCCTGAAAATTTTAAGTGTTAAAATATCTTAATTTTAATATTATTATTAATAATACAAATCGCAGCAATATATGCCCCAATTAACGTCACGATCACAAAAGTACGCCATTTAACCATAATAGTCTGTCCAAAAAGGTATCATTTTGTTTTCTTTTTTAGCATATGAAAAACTGACATCATTATTAATATAGACAAACAGTCAAACACTGGATGTAATATAAAGTTCTATGCGTCACGGGTTGCTTAAAAAAACACACACACGTCAGCTGTCTGACTGTGATTTCGTCTTTGGGTTTTTGTAGTGAGAACGGCGTTTCTTAATTTATACGTTTTGTGAACCTATTGTAAAAATTGGATTTATTCTGTTATTCTTGATAAATAATAATTTTAAAGCAATTAATCATCTAAATACCCCAAAACCCATGATAAGGCCCGCAGTTCACTATTTCACATAAAAATAATCTGAGCGAGAAAAGGCAGCGCACGCACAAATATCAGCACAGATTTTTTTTCGACAAATACAATATTCTATGCTACCTCTAAGGTGTATGAAAGACCCTGTCATTAAAGTGACACTGAAATCTCCAAAATATTTTGAAGTGCCTGGGTTGAACACGTATGTCAGAAAATAAATTTTTAGCGAACTAAACAATTACGAAGTGAGACACGTTCAATCCGGAACAGATTCAATCCAGAATAGATGTTAGTTTCGGTTTCGCTTCAGAATCAAAACATGCCTCCTGGCATAAATATTATGCTAAACACCGTTTTTGTTTCTAGGATAAATAGGTGACCTGCGCTCATAACACCCTAGCTTCCTCGCATTACCAGAAATGATTTGTGTCGCTCAGTGAAGCCAGCTCACACTAGACAGGCTCAGCAGCGGCAAGCATCTCCGACCCTCACTATACCCGCCATTAAAAAAAAAAAAAGAAGTGGCACCACCTATAGTGAATTGGAGTCGGGAATGCGTCATCGAAATTTGCAAAGGAGGGATAAAAAAAGACCTTGTTTTTGTCCTTGAAATTGCACCGCAACTAAGGAGTATCTTGGTCAGCGGCGTTGCGTGCGAGTATATTTGGGTCCCACTAGTGCCAGTAAACTGCGTGTGAAGTTAAAAACATTCCAAGCAAATATCGTTGCACGGCCCCTTGAATGTACAGTGCACCTGAAACTGAACTCCGCCACGGCATTTGCCGTTTCTGACAGTCCCTGCGGCGGCCGATTGAACTATTTGAAGAAATGTTTCGGTTCCCGATTTCTATCCCATCCTGAGAAGGCATCCCGAACGTTTTGGTGACAAATTTAACAGCAAGTAGCCGACACGAGTTCAGTGTTTGGAAACCCAGTGGCGGCGTTAAGTTTGGGGAGCACTGTGCCTTCTCATTTTTATCTCGTTCAAATCTCTAGCTTTAATGTGTGTAATCGAGCGGACTCGATTGGTTTCCAGGATACGCAATACACGCGATGCAAGTGAAGGCAGTTCTTTCGACTAGCAAAATTCTAGTAAAATCCTAAGATATTGAAAGTTTGCCCTTTTTACACAGATACTGAGGGTTATGGGCGACTCTGGTAATTAAAAGTGATTAAAAGTAAAAGTTCAGAACGATAAAACAGAAAATACCAAAACAGACTCCCGGGAGCTCCGTTTTGTGCTTGTTCTGTCCTGAACTCATTAAAGAGTCGAAACCAACGAGCTCTTCTTCAGTCTCCTGGTACTTTTCAACATGACTTCAATTGGATTTCTAAGATACATTCCTAAAGTTCAAAATCGAACCAATGAAGGAAAATGTGAATGGAATATACATAATACCTGCATGAACTTCGGTAATTTGTACTTGAAAAAACTAATTATGGAACAAATAAATAATCTAGAAAACAAAACAGCTAAAACGAAGTCGACCGGAATGTAGAATCCCATTTCGTTCTGTCCGTGTCAGGGTGAAGAACGAATCCAGTGATGGTAGAAAGCAAGATCGCCAAACCCCAAACGTATACGAGAGCACAACAGAAAGAGTGAGAAGCACACAAAAGCGACAAAGGAAACAAACAAACCGTCTTAGGGCCTGTTCACACACAACACTACTCGTGTTCTAAGTGGTCGTGCACGAGTGCACGCATAGCAGTGCATACAAAGCTCACACCCAGATTCGCTTTGGCGCTATCTGCTTTGCGCGCGCCTATCAAGCTCAAACTCCTGTACGGCAAAAGTTCAGAGAGAGTCGTGTTCATGTGGTCGTCGCGGTCTTCAAAGACCATCTCATGCTGCGTCAGAACTGGGCACGGGTTGAAACTGGACTGTGGGCAAGTGTCGGGACGCGGGCGTTCTTGGTAGTCTCTCGGTTCTGGAACCAAGAGCAGGACTTTTCTGTACTGTCAGCAACTTGCCTCCTGGGAGTCACGGTTTCTGAAGCCCCGCTGCTGTTGTCTGGGCAGCCTGTGACCTGGCAGCCCAGTCCCTGCTTGGGCCGCAGCTTGGGTCGCGGGCTTCCCAAAGAACCCAGTCCTGGCTGCCAGCAGATGGCTTTACGGCCAATTTACCGCCGAAGACTCTTTCGTGTTGTTCTTATTATTGTGGTTGTTCCCCGCGTGCACTTCTCGCCGTCTATTTCTGCTTGTTATCTTATTACCCACATCATCACCAACACTTAGCCAAGACGACACTATTGCGAACTTTGCGTTTTTCTAGCAGTACGCACCTGGTGCATCTAGTCCGCACGTTTGAAAACAAAAATATCTTATACACGGCACGCTAAGACAAATGCCCGCTTAATTAGCTCAGAAATAAGCTTGCATTATACATACATCATATTTAGCGTACTCTGTCATTCTTCAAACTCCTAAGGTCTCGTCATAATGAAGGATCTAGAAGAAAAAAACTAACCCGTGTACACAATGCGTACCTGTGGACCACACTGCTTAAATCTTCCCCTTTGAAACATTAAGCCGCACTTTCACTGCCCGTACATCATACAAAAGACACGGTGATGGCTGCGGACATGCCAACAGAATTATTTGCAGGCACTCCTCAGTTATGTTCGAAACATGTTGGCTTCATACATACGTGTGCTTCGATCATGTCTGCAAACCGTCTTTTGCATGGTGTACTAGCAGTGTGACGGCGGCTTTATAGTACGCGGACTTAAAGACTGAAAATAACGTAACTACGATTTCTTGTCTGGAGGCAGGTTGGAGCGTCTCCAGAGGCCCACCGGTCCAAGCGGCCCCCACCATGACCGGACGGAACGTCTTCTCGCCACTCGGTCCGCTGAACCTGACGGTGGACGACCACCGGCCATGGCCCGACGGGCAGCATCCAGTCTTCGAGGCGGGTCCCCAGCAGGAGCCTCCGTGGTCTGACGGTGGTCCGTCGGACAACTTTCAGGCGGCCTTGAACGTTCTGAGTTACCTGCACGCCTTCTTCATCCCGTTCCTGATCGTGCTGGGACTTGTCGGGAACGGCCTGTCCTTCGTCACCTTCCTCTTCACCAGGCTCAGGGTCCGGGCGTCCAGCTTCTACCTGGGAACCCTGGCGTTGTCCGACTTTGGGTACCTGTTCATCCTGACCTTCGTCTGGCTGGACAAGCAGGGCGTCAAGGTGAGACCCTGGTGGTGCCTGTTAGCACAGAATGCGTCTGGGGCAAGGAGGTCATGATGGGCTGGAGGCATAGCGTCCGTATTCCGAACATATAAAGCCAAGAGTAAAGACGCGCTCACACTGCCAATACGTTAAACAAAAGACAGCCTGCAGAAACTGTCCCAGTCGTGTTTCTTGGTTCTGTAAGATTGGTCATAAAAAACTTGTCTGCAGACATGTTTGAAGCACACATACGTACGAATGAAATATGTTTCGAGCATGCTTGAGGCGCCTGTCCGCAGATAATTATGGCACCATGTTTGCGGCAAACACCGTGTCTTTTGTATGATGTTTGTGCAGTGTGACTGAGGCTTGAGTCTCTCGGCCGATAGGAAAACTCCATTAAAAAGCGCCGCCACTTAACTAGGGGTCAAACAACAGCGTTTCCTGGGTATTACCGTGGCAACGCGGATGCCTGATCCATCGTTAGATTGCAGCGTACGTGAAAAAGGTGTCGAACAGGCGAGCTTTGGAACCCAACGTCTTGTCTGGCCAGCAGGACGTCGGCGTGTAGTGGACGAGGCCGCGCCGGAAGCACGAACGCTGAGAATGTCGAGGGTTGAGAAGGCCGAGGAGCTCCGCTTCCAAGCACGCGTTCGTTGCCTTCCGTCGTGCTGCGACTGCGCGTGCGAATCGAAAACTTTTTTGGAGTGCGCGTAGCCTAACATATTGGACACGTGTGCAGCGTCAGCGTTCGGCTGGGGCTCGCACGCTCGGTTGGCACTTTACTTCTTGGAGACTAACCCACATCCGGGCGCTGACGGAAAGTTCAGACGCATCGGCCAAGCGCTGCGTCCAAAAAAGTAATAATAATAATAATTTATGCTGTTGTCCCCGTGGGTTTAGTTGTCAATTTAGCCCCTAGAGGCGCTACGGTTGAATCTCCTCCACACTGGCTAGGGGGCGCAAGTCGCCGCTCGATTCAAAGGGTTGAGCCTCATCCATCCATCCATCCATCCACCTATCCATCTTCCTAGTGCGCCTAGGTTACAGAGTGTTTCCAACTGCTCAATCGACGTCACGTGGTGCAGCGTTTGCAATACAAGCTGCTAGGAGGAGCCGAAAGCGTTTATCGTCTGGAAGCGTCTCCAACCTTTGCTCAGCCTCTCCGCTCGATCTCATCCTCCCCACGCGGTCACTCACACATGCGCACATGCATCCTATCTATGCAGAAGGCGCGCGCCGTTATATTGCAAACGCTCTCCGTGGTTTGAGTTCCCAGTACGGATGGAAATAGAGAGGAGGAAATGAAAGCGCACGGGGAGACATCAAGGCACCGAGCTCGGCCCTTCGGCGTCCCCGCGCGCTTTCATCTCCTCTCTTTCTCTCTCTGACTCTCTCTCTCTCTTTCTGAGTTTCTATTCGTATACCGTAGCCCCTAAGCGTTTCGAGATCAAGATAATTGGATACGCCTCCAGGCGTGTTTTTCGTGGCGGATGTTTACGGAGCTCGACGCAGTAACCAACACCAGATATACACTACTGCGAGCCGACAACAGCCTAACTATACTACTTTAACGTCGTTCTCAACACGCGCCGCCTCGTCATCAGACTAATTGCCGAAGTGGCGAGCCACACGTCAAGAAAAGCTGACCTCCACGGTAAACTCGCCGGCTCTTGCTTCTGGTGGCCATACAAAAGATGCCTTCTGCTTCGTTAGCTACCCCAGGAAACTTCCCGGGTCGGGCCGTGAACATTCGCGGTAGACCGCAGTCTAATTAGTATCATTAAAAAGAATACAGCAAATAAAGGGCAAGTCCACACATTTGCTTTTGGGTTGCTCCCACTCTTAATCCTAGGCTCCTAAGCAGAATGATGATGATGATGATGATGATGATGATGATGATGATGATGGTGGTGGTGGTGGTGGTGGTGGTGGTGGTGGTGGTGGTGGGGTGGTGGGTGGTGGTGGTGATCTTGCGGTTCTTTTCCGATGGAACGGGCGGACTCAAACTGGGTTCGTGACCAAGCCTGGGGCCTAGTGAATCGTAATGCACACTGAAGCGAACGAGGTAACACACTAACGCCGTCTATTGTGTAGCGCTAGAACGTTTCCCATCTAATTATTCTTTTTTATCTTTCACGCGTTAATTTTTTACGTATAATACGTATAATTGATCTCGCAAAGACTCCAAAACCTTCTGTATAATCCAGAAAATATACGCGCGAGGGAAGTCAGCCAGGGCTACCCAACAGATGGCGCCATATAAGTTTTCTGTGTATAAGTTTCTGTATATATATGCTCACGGTAGGGCGCAGATTTCCGCTTTCAGCCATCTTGAAATCTAGTGTTATGCGAGAAAGTCACTCCTTAGGTATGCAGGAGCCACATATGAACGATAGGGCGAGTCGATAGGCCTAGTCCCCTCGAGTTCGCATGCCGTGGTACACTCACGTTGCCGTGCTTCCGTGAGCGTTCCCCGTGAGCTTCTGATGCCACACGCGTGATGTCCACGTTTTCGGTTGACAACATAGGGGAAAACGCACCCAAATGGGCTGGAATCGGGTAAGACGGGGGCGGTTAACCACCGCTTGTCTCCGTCATCGTCGCAACGCTCGGGTGAATGGTATACATAAATGATATACAGCCTATGGATGGATGATATGCGGCCTGATGCAAAAGCAATGCCTTATGAAAAGTTAGCAGCTGTGGGGCGGCTGTAGTAGAGGCCATCCTGCGGAGAATTGGATTTTTGTTTGTCAGATAATTGGATTCGGCGAATAGCGGCGCGGTGACCCGTGGAAATCAGACGCGCAACTCTGGCTCCCCTACGGAGAGCCTATCTAGGAACTCTAGTCTCGTCTAGAGCAACTGTATAAGCTCTGCTTGCAGAGCCTGAGCATATGCGATGTCTAGTCTCACCGTAAGCAGTCATATACCTTAGGAGCGATTGGAAAGCTGAAGGACAACAGACAACTAAATGGGACGAGCATACTCTCGAGTACCATTTGGGTGTAAGTAGCGCCCCCTGGTCTGTGACATCATCCCGAGGTTCCGCCTCCCAGGGATTGAACTCTAAACCTCTAAGTAAAGGTAGCGCGATGATCAAATATTTACAGCGTCCTAACGTATTCTTAGTTGCCATCCATAATTACCAGACGACGCATATGATTTAGATTAGACAGACGTATTAGGAACTTTTAGCAAACCGTTACCGTGTTCTGCGTACCGTACATACCGTGACCTTTGAAGCATGCTTTTAAACGCGCGCTCTGGTGACGCCGTGACCTCGGGGTCGCGCGCGCAAAAGTATGCTTCAAAGGTCACGGTATGTACGGTACGCAGAACACGCTAACGGTTTGCTAAAAGTCCCTATTATTTAAGGGGGACACTACCCAAAAGAGTGAATTCTTGAACCACTATTCCGATTTAAATGACGTTTAAAGGGCTTGTTTCTGTTGATGTTGAGAACACCTGTGCCAAATTTTGTTAACCTGGGTGAAGTACAAAAAAAGGTACAAATGGTCAAAGATGAAAGTGAGCGTGTCTGCGTAGGAAAACTATCGTTTTGAAATTACTCATATATTTGTAGTTTTCATGTGTTATATTGCTCTAGGACAGTTCAGAGCAGATAACTATGGAGCTATATTTCTATATTATACTATCTTTCATGACAAAAAAGACACAAAAACAAATACTGTTTCTTAGATTTCCATCTTTTGTCCAAAATTTTAGTTCTTGAGCATGAAAACTGAGAAAAATAGAAAATACAAGCTCATAGTTATGTTCCCCTTAAAATTTCACCCCAGAAAAACTGATAAAAATGAATCCAAGTTACGTAATAACAAAACCATAGTTTTCCTAAAGGGAAATTTATGCCAAAATGTAGAATGGAAAAAAATGCGTTCAAAGTGCTCCAACCTCTACCTTTTCCATAGCATCGGTGGACCAAAAATAATTTATAAAAAATTAACTATGTAGTGTAAACTAATGAAACTTTCTGGGAATACTCTCTAGATATTGGTGGATGTAAATATGTCATACATTTAAATCAACTTTTTATGCAGAAATTGTTTTTTCTGGGTAGTGTCCCGCCTTAAAGTAAACAGATGCATTATTTAAAGTAAAAAAAGACGCAACCAAAAAGCCTAATATCTTTCCTCGTTCAATAGATAATCAATTTAAAGATAACAATAATCGCCTAAAAATCGCAAAAATAAAAAGATTACCTCTTGGCTAAAAATAAACCGCCTAGTCAAGCTTGCCGGGGTTAAGCATAAAGAGGTCAGAAGCGTGTTTGAGACGTTATGTTTTATCCTATTCTGCCTTCATCTCGGGCATTAGAATGCCGAGACCATAATCCTCAGAAATCGAAACAGTTGAAGAAAAACAACTACCGCAGCCATTGGACTCTTTGGATCGGGACGTGCCACGAGTAAGTCTTTGTTAAAGGAGCAATGCAACAATTTGAACTTCCAATAAATTCGCTGTTTTTAATTTTTACATTGTTTATATCACCAAAAGGAATTGAGAAACCGCTTTGTTATTTGCTTACCGTTGCGTACCGAATTTGCGTACCGTTGCGTACCGTTGCGTACCGATTTCCGTTGCGTACCAGCGTAACAAAGAAGGAATATTTCGTGGCATGCACTCGTGGGGTGGCGGCCATGGGAATTCAGGCGTCACACCTGGGAGCAATGTAACACGTTGGCAAGATGTGTCATTATTTTCTCAATCTAACGCTATTTTTCATAAATAGTGTCCTTTCAATATGAGTATAAATCCGTCAAAACCTCGTATCATCGACGAAGTTCTACTATATTCAGTTTTGGTGGCGCTGTCTGCCCCGGGGTGAAAAAGTCGTATTTTTCACCCGCAGTCTGCAAAGAAACGAAAGCGTTGGCTGTAGCACGGTTGCGCAAATACGGGTGGAATGGTGCCGTCACGCACCCGGGGACGGAGGTGCGACGGGGTTAATTCTCGTAGCCGTCGTATTTGGCGTCGCATATGCCACCGACGACCGCCACCAGTGCTCGGTGAACCGCGAAGCAAGTGGGTAAACGCGGTAGAAGTTTCTAAAACCTTCCAACGTTACGCGTGGAGACTGGATGCTGCCAAAGTGGGATTTCGCATAACGCGAGTAATGTTTGAAAACAAGTCGTGTAAGCAGACGACACGAAGACTCTCCCTTCGTCGCGTTGTTACTGGCGGGATGCCGGGGCTCCCGCTCTTCTCTCTCGGCGCTGCGCGGCTGACGAACGGAAAAACATTTTTTTCTTTCCGCTCTTGGCGCG
>JAZHYW010049804.1:0-21446 GCA_037355805.1 Ixodes ricinus
TATTACGTATTGCTTTTAATATATATATTTGAACGACATATTGAACAGATATCAATGTGCTAAAGCTGTCGTTTATGGTGACAATAGTAGCATATCAATTTTTTCTGCTGACGAGTCAAATTTACTGATAGCACACGCACATAGTACCTTCATCGCAAAAGGGGAACTTTGGTCCCAAGCAAACTCATTAAAAATAAATAGAAGCATGGCTGAAGCCTTTAGCTATTTTTTTGTCCAAAAAGCAAGGCAGCATCATGCAATACTGGCCTCATCTTAAACACGACACTCATTGAAACCGTTGATAGCCTTGCTACACTCGGTTATTCTTGAGAACATATCCTTGAATCACCATCTCTACAGGATCTTGTGTTGTTGCACTTGCAATACGTAAGCGACGTAAGTTACCTACTTCAGACACATAAATTATCTACAACTCTCTTTTTTTGCTCATCCCTCAGCTATTGCCATAATATCTGGGGCACGACCATGAGACGGAAACTCAAGAAAAAATATTCCTGCTACAAAAGAAAATGGCGAGGATTTCCTGCAACTCCCCACACAACTCTCATACGGCTGGCATGTTAAAAATACGCTATTATAACCATATGTAACTTGTACAGCTACCGAATGACCGCTGGTTTTGAAAGAGAGGAAATAACAAAATTCTCAATTCCTTAACTCTTGCCATGTTAACTAAGAATGTTGTAACCTATTCAACACTCGACGCCCAATATTTGAGGATGGTCCCTCAATCACCAAAATCTAGTCTGCAAATGTCAAAATATACATTACCACATTTACTTAAGAACTTTCATTAGTCGCGACATTCTACTATGTGTAATAACGCGACATTCTACTATGTGCGCGGTAATTACTATGTGTAATAACCGCGCAGTGATTAATTGGTTTGTAAGCTGGTGTGTTCTGCCAAGTAAATTGTCTCTTTCACCTATTTTTTACAATTTACTTTTGTGTGTTTTTGTGCAGTTCCGACATTCCACAGTAGGGGGCCTGGGACCTGTCAAGCTCTCTCCACAGCTTTTTTCCCGGCCTTTCTTTCATCAATTGATGCAACAATAAGGGCATTATTAATATTAATATTTCTTCTTTTTCTTTGCATATGAATATGCAGCCCCCCAAATCGTGATTTTCGGAAGCCACGACTTCGCTGTGTCTGCAGAAATTTTCGTCAGTGTGTTCTGCCGGGTCTGCGTTGTCTTCATTTGAATTAACGTATTTTGTTCTTCTAAAGAGTTGCTTGTGCCTTGCATATATTATAGTTCGTTTAGGGGCCATGGTGGTGCCCGTGCGCCGTCATTTGAAACAGACTCTCACCCGTTGTGAGTTGGATATGTGCAGCAAAACGTGCCGGTCCCCTTTTGTAAAGGCGTGCAGCCTCTTCGGCTGCGCTGTGCGCCCAGCGTTCTTGATAACTAGAGGGTCCTATCTTTCCGAGGATCACATTGACCCACCATGGCCTGGATCTTAGGGAGTAGAAAAAGGCATGGCGCGTGCTGTGGCTTATGTGGCCTTGTTCCCAGAAATATTCTGGTTGCCTTGGGCCCTAAACTCCCTGAAATACAAAGTTGGAGCCGAAATTTCGCAGAGCGCGCCGATTGGACGTCGGCGGAAGAAACGCAAAGTCATCGTCGTGATTTTTCAATCGGTGCGCTCCGTAAACTTCGTCCACAACTTTGACTAGTTTAGAGCCCGTGGGATCCACCGGAACTTGAGTGTTGTTGATCTCGTTTGGGTGCCATCTCTGATGTCCTTTGCGGTCTTACTGCAAGTGGACGGGGTGTCTACATTTCTCGTATGCGGCCTTAGAGTCCGAGTGAACATTGCATTCTTGTTGGGAGCCAACACTTCCCTGCCATGAGAATGACCTTGAGTTTATTGTCTCAGGGAGCAATAGACTTGCTTGACTTCAAGAGCGCTAACTCAACTTACTATTGACTTTTGCCATAGCTACGCCGTCCTCGAAGACGGTCGCGTCGGAGTTATAGGTAATGTTGCCCGATTACACTTTGGCTTGCGCATTTTTGAGGTGGCTTTTTGCCATGGTGCATCTTCTTCTCGCGGGATCTTTCCAAATATTTTGCGGAGTGGGTTTTGTATTTGTAATAGAGTTTTACCTCACGGTGGTACGGCGGTTTCAAACAGGGGGGTGACGGACTGGTAAACTACTTTTTTACTTTTTTGCTCTCTGCTGGCGTATTCTGTAGCCTGAATAACTCTATTTGCTCGCCTTCGGACGCGATTTCTTCCAGCTCGCTGATATCTGCATATTTCATGGAAACAGTTGAGTTGGGTGACTTGGAGTTTGGTGCAACACTGATGATTTAAAATGTACTGACATTAAAATGCTCCACCCTTTCTTTGAGCCATGGAGAGCCGTATATAGTTCCATCTGTACATCGGTTTGCCCGACTTCGGGATAGGACTACTAGTGAGCGTTTGCCATCTCCTTAAAAGTTGCCGCTATTAATATTTTTTGCCGGTTTCCGGATAGATTGGAAAAAGCGGCGACGGTGATCCCATTTAAGCTCGGCGTCGTTTTCCACCTTGCTAACATTGCTGATCAAGAGGTTTTCTTTCTAGTAGCCCACGGGTGTATTGTTGTATCTCGCATTGCACGTCAACATCAGGCAAAACTTTTGCCGTTAAGACTGCGATGGCGCAGCCGAGCTGTCAGGTATTCGCTCGCACAAAGCGGAAGCGTAAGCCGTTGCAGGTTAACGAAAAGCAGCCGCCCAAAACCAGGCCGGGCGATGACCAGCAACAACAGCCTGCTGGCGTCAGTAATCAGCGAAATGCGCCAGCACCAATCAAAGCGAAAAGAAAAACGGAAATAAAGTCAGCGTTCCCGTTAGTTTTGAACTCCGAAGTGTAAGGCAGTGAGTTCTTTATTTTATTTGTTGCGGTGATTGGTTGGGACGTTTGAGTGGCCGTCTGGTGTGCCAGCATGGAGGCAGCCTGGGGTCAAAAGCCTAGCCAGAGTTTTCAGATGATGCCTTCTCCTTCCTACCCTCCATCCTGGCTATTCTTATCCTAATTAGTCTCCACCCAAGTCTCTCCCGTGTGTTGGTGTGAAACGGTAAAACTCTGGCAATGTCTCTCCATCTGTTAGCCTTCAAACAATCCTAGCACCACGAGTAGTGAAGATACTAGCAGAATCTTACAGTTGTTAATTATGTCAGAGAGCAAATGGTGTAAAGGCAGTCTGATCCTTTATAGGGAGCATTCTAGTAGACAATCGTTTCAATGAATGAATGAATGCAGATAATGTTCAGGTCCCAGTGATAGTGGGCTGCAAGTAGCTCATGCCCGGGAGACAGCATCTGTGGGGCTCTCTGACTACCAAGCTAATTGCGTAGCTTAAAGGATGTCCTGAGGGTTCAATTTGTGGCCCAATGTCCATGTTTCAGTAACCGATAAGAGTTGCAAAATATCTTAGGAAGTATAATAGTCTGATTCTAGCACGTTAGAGTACCTGAAAGTTAGGCCCAAGTAGTCAATTAAGCACAAATTTATGTAAATTATTGCTGCTTTGTCATGGTTTTCCACTTGTTTCTTTGATCAGAGGCCCAGGTAGTCTGCGTGCCTTTTCCTCTGTGTATTCTCTGTGTGTGTTGAGAGAGCATGCAGTATTGCTCTGTCAGCGCTCGATATCCAAAATTTGCTGATGAGCAGCAATCATTGAGTGTCAGTTCAGGTTGCTCATATGTAAAAAACCGGGGCTGTATCGTCTATATTACCACCCTGATGGCACCACAATGCGCCTACATCAGTACTTCCTGAAAGGTTGACGTCACAGACGAGTCAAATCTGGTTGCCGCCATAATCTGGTACACCATCCACATGACAACGATGGCAAGATTATAGAATGACCGTTCCACAGAAACAATGCCCGGATCCGGCAAATTTCAGACAACAGACTTGCCACAGCGATCAGAGCGACCAGCGACGCGTTTAAATTCAGGAACAGCCAAATCATCACCATCCCATCAGTTTCTTTGGAATCGCTTTCATCATCCACAACTCATCTCATAAACATACCCACACCAATCTTCGACTTTGTTGTCGGATCCGGATGCGCCAGTTTCATCACGGCACCGGGAATGCGCAGAGCCATGACAAATAACCAACGTTAAGCGCCAGAATAACCTGTGGTTCCAGATAACCAACACGAGCAACCAGAACACGCGAAAATAGCAATGTCTGAAAGATCGCTGAGTGTCATTCCTGATGACGGCCAGCCAGCCCTCGGCAATAATGAGCCACATGAGCCAAAAACGACTTCTGGCATTGGCTGAATCTTTAGCAAATACTGCATCAGAATGGTTTTGCTGAATGTCAGCAACCGGCAAAAAGACGGATGAATAAGCGGTTGATGTGGTTACAAAATCACCATTTATCTTCGCCCATATCAACGGATCTTGCAGACAGTCCGCCAGATCGTCTGCCATACCGAGAACTGCAGACTTCTTTACGCATACACGATAACCACATCAGCCATGTTGCCGTTTGCGGGAACGTTAAGGTCGAGCGAACGACATGACCAGCGATCTTCCCCACCATCACCGTTCTTTTCTGCCAGTCCACTGTTCAATATTCGCTACGGTAATGGTGGGTTGTCCAGAACGCGACCAACGCCACATCCAGAGCAACTGAAAGAACTTCACAATGTTGGCTGAAAACGGTATTACCTGTTGCGGGAAAGATTGAAGAAAGAGGAGGGATTGCAGCAATGGAGGGATGTCCATCCCCTTTGCTGACACCGTAAGAGAAAACAACGGTACAACGGTTAAATTTTATATTGCTGGAGAACGAAAATTTACACCTGTCTTTGGCGGCAGCATGGATTAACAGACGGAATGTCGCTGCAATGACGTTGAGTAATCAAGCCCATTTTCTTCAACAATACAACCAACACTGAAACGGAATAGATGCATCACGCGCTGGCATCCCTGCCCGGTAAAGCCTGGAAAACACAGAATATGAGCAATAGCAGATAACGGGAGCAGCACTTAATAAACGGCAGCATCCAGATCCGGTTTTGTTTGGTTGAGAAACCTTTCACGCGCCACGGCAACGGCATATAGTTGAGTATCGTTATCATCAAGGTTGCAGTTTGTAGTGCTGTCCTGAATGTACCCCCAATAAAGACGACGCCAGCTGCCATTGCTTTGTCATCAGACGGTAAAGGTCTGTTGCCAGCAGACAATGATCAAAAATTCACCAGTCAGTTGGTACTTTATAAAACTTCATCGACTTTCTACGGTAATCGTGGTGGTCAGGCTGAAAAATGCCAACCAGCAGGTATTCAGCGTGACGAACGTCCGGTGTCGAGGTTAACAGTGAATAAACACGTTCAGCGTTCATCATAATGAAATAGACGCAGCATCCCAAAGAAACGGCACAGAGCAGGTTACGCCAGTCCATCAGCACGATGAAGGCGTACCACCGACTGGCTGAATGCCCCATTAATGCCGATAACGGCCAAACGCGTGATATCAATCTGTTTTTCAGGCCATGTTCCAGAACAGCACGGTACAGCACGTCTGTCACCTGCGGTAACCTTTAAACACAGCGATGGCACGGACGTAAAGCGCAGTCGACCAAAGGTACTGGCGGAACTTAATTCAGGCTATGGAAGTTTATAGAACCTGTGGTTGTCTAAAATTATTTCTCGAAACATTGTCAAGCCATGGTTTAAGGAATGTTAGTGTTGAAACAGCCGCGTGTCAAATATAGTTTTACATTTTGATTACAATTATATTCTTGGAAATCTAGATACTGGACTTTACTAGAGTTGCGAAACCGTCTATAAAATTGCAAAAGAACGTGCTCAATTTCCGTTTAATTTATTTCAAGCAAACACAAGGGACATTTTAGCTTTGGGGAACGACCCACACCACTGACATCTTGGATAGAATAGTTGATGCACTTTTTAATCACGTTGCACCCAGCCGTGTCTCCGTGCAACGCGGCTAAGACAGGCCAGCTTTTCAGTGAGCGAGCTGTTTAGTACTGCTGAGAGTTCTGCTTGAGGGCGTAAAAATAATACCTTAACACGATCCTCCTTTTCTGCCAAAGCATTATTCATATTTTCAACCGGTTATCACCCCACGTAACTGTGGCAAAAACATTGCTGATAATAGTTCTCATAGCGTGAAGCAAGCTTGGCATGTTGTGCAAAATAATATGAAGCCTTGTAATGTTGATTGATGAAAACGTTTAAAGCTGTTTAGTATTTATCCCCAATCAATTGAACGGAAGTGAACCTTTCTGGTGGTTGACACTTAGGGCTTAAGTACCTCGTGTTTCCCAACTAAGGCATATGGTCGCATGATTCTGCAGAAATACCTCATTTGTACCTTGTAGCCGACTTACCACATTCATGAAAAGGTTTGTATGCTGTCGTGTGCTCCCCTCACCAAATAAACATAAATAAATAAAATGACGCCGATAAAGTCAATATTTTAGTTTTCTTTGCTGAGTACCCTAATCTTTAATAAGGGCAGTATAGCGTTGCCCTGATTCCTCAGTGACAAAAAATAAAGATTAGCACTAACCTGATGAAGATATCGAGGAACTTTATATTTATTTAATATATAAATATATATTTTATGGTAATAGAATCCGAGACTTACGAAACAAAGAAGAGGACGAACACTACCTTCTGTGTTCGTCCCCTTCTGTGTTTCCTGAGTCTCGGGTTTTATTACCATGAATCACAACCAGCTAGATTGTTTTTTAGGTATTGTTGCATTTATATACTTGAAGTATTTCGTTCATGTAAAAATTGTTTTGATTGATAAGTGGACGATGTTTCTGTTCCTGTAGTCTGACGTGCAACCTGGAAAGAGACCACTAGAATTGGACGCGACGGGAATCTGGCGGCAGGCGACTTTTTTCGTTTGATAAAGAGTGGCGCACAACGCCCTCTGATGACCACAACTGCATCGATTTATAGCAGTTGTAAGGGGGCTAATCTCAGCTAAATAAAAATGGTGATAAGCCCGCTCTGTTTAAAACGAAGGGTTGTCCTCAATTGCACCAACAAAACGTAAAACAGTGAGGCATTTGAGCAGCTGGACAGAAAATTACAGGAAATGCGTTCTTTGTCAAGGTCCTTGTCATATGCAGGACAGGTTGTCCAGCCCTGCAGCAGGAAAGTGCAAGGCACGAATAATAGAGGTTCTTGCAAAATACAAAAAAAAACATATTCCACAAATGCTGACATTACATTTTCGTACTGTGTGATTCCAGAAGAAAGCACGAGGCTGCTGCCACTTCCTTAATTATGCATGCTCCTTCCTACATCAGTCACGCAGTGGCATGTTACTCAACTGAAATAACAAAAATATTTTATATTAAAATTTTAATGAATTTTAAAAACAAACATACTTGCGTAAAACTTTCAGCTTACCCACACTTTTTGCCACGCAAGTGTAAATACTTGTCTAAAAACACGGGACTTTTAATTCCACTAGAGTCAAGAAATTGTCTGCCTGAGCACAGTAACTAGCAGAACAAAGACTGAGAGGGGAACGCAAATTTTGCCATGAATGTCTCGCAACAGTAGATAAAACAACACGCATTGCAATGCATGTTGTTTATATGATTATATATATATATATATATATATATATATATATATATATATATATATATATATATATATATATATATATATATATATATATATATATATATATATATATATATGTGTGTATATCGAGTTCTCTCAAGCTCTTGTGGCTGTGACACGATCACAGGCCGTACAAATAATCATGTTTTAAGACATTCTCGGTTTTAGACCCTCCAACAACATAAAGCGCCGGTAACATCTCAGATCCGCGATTACATCGGAAGCTCAAGGATTTGGTGAGAGAATCAACATTGCTTGCACAATTTGATGGGAACAATCCCGTGTTGCCTTCTTGTGACGCGTCTTCTTCCGGAATAGGAGCAGTCCTTGCTGAAGACGAAAATACGGCACGCGAGGCTACAATCGCCTTTGCGTTGAGGACGCTAGGGATAGCAGAAAAATATTTCTATTTGGTTAAGTAAGGACTGGGCACTCTGTGCAGTATCTCACTTTCATGTGTATTTCACAGGACGACAGGTGACAACCTGCGCGAACCACCCGCCTTTTCTAGGATTACTTGAAGACTCACAAAACCATCCCACAAATAGTATCTCCCGTATAACCCGATTGTGTATAAATTAAAATACAGACGGGGAAGTTAACATCAAACTGGAGACACACTGAGCAGCTGCCACTACTTTCTGATGTCGACGAGCGCTGTTTATCAGACAATGTATCAATGCTAACCTGCTGCGCCCATTCCTCATCCATCTACAGAACATCCAAAGGGCGAAGTTAGGATAATGGGGGCATCGCTGCGGCAAAGCGTGGGCGTGCTAGAGTTTGGCTACCCATGTAAAACACCCGTGGGTTCCACCTCGGCTCAACGGGGGCAACGATTACAAATATGGGGACTCCACGGCGGCAATTTGTGGGCATACCCGACCTTGGCGGTTCATGTAAAAACCCCGTAGGTCTCGCTTCGGCTATGGCGAGACGTAGTTGAGATGATCTGGGCACCACTGCCGCAAAGCACGGGCGTTGTCGAGTTGGGCTGTACATGTAAAATCACCATGGGTCCATCTTTGAGTGTCCATGGGCCAGGTTGGCGATGGTGTGGGCTTCTCGGTGGCAAACCGTGGGCACAGACGACTTAGGTTGTCCTACCCAAACTCCGTTAGGTCCCATCTCGGCTGCGTGTAGGCCATGATAGAAATGGTTTGGGTTGCACGGTGGCAAAGCTTGCGATGCCCAATTTGAATTGCATATGTAAACAAATAGGACTACAAAGCACCTGGTATGAGTTGTGAACGCGAAAGCATAACTGTCATTCTTCCGTTAGCTGAGTTTGCCTGCGGCGTAGTGGGATCAGCGGCCACGTTTCAGTACTGCCGAGGTAGCGGCCGACGGTCGAGCGCGCGCTCTCGTAAGCCGTGCTGAGCTCACCTGTGCAACCTCCTGCGAGTTCGCTGAGCGCGCTGTGTGACCAGGCCAAGCAGCCAGTCTCGCACCACTGCACCTTGCCGTGCCGCAGAATGTCTGCAAATGCATAAAATAACAAAATTACTTATGAGATAAAAACAAACTGTTCAGGATTTAATTTCTCTTGATAAACCTTGTCGTGTTATCGTTTTGAAGCAAATATGTCTTCTTAACTACTAAGCAGAAAACAAAATATTTTCCGAGTTCAAGGATGCTTTCGTGTGGTTTTATGAACCAGTACGCTTTCCTCGTGACCGTCGAATGTCCTTGCCAGAGGGGTGTGACGGCGAAAAATAGTATTGTTCTTTCAACCTTAACTAGTTGTATAAGAGGCCGAAATGCTCATACACTGGCAACTACACAAAACCATTTGAAGTACGTGAGACCGCTACCACTTGCGTTGGCTGCCGCCATCGCATAATTTTTCCTCTGAAATAAAAATAAATATTAAGCAATATGTCTCGCCTGCTTGACACCAAAAATTACAAATTTTACTGCAACAGTTAGACGACAAAAACTGCATGCAAAAACATAAGTGTGAAGGTTAATTCAGTGATTTAAATGCCAACCTTACAAGACAAATGACTACCTGACTAATCATGCACAGGAGGCTGCTACATAAAAAAACAGGATGCCTTCAGAAGCAGAGATAATGGACTTGGGAATCTACAGTGGACTGTTTTTCATTATGTCACGCTGGTGATAGTTACGTTTGCTTCACCACAGACCTCTAAGTCACTAAAATAGGCAGTTGTTGGTCGCGCTGTGATTACGCAATTAATAAAAGTACGAGCCTTTGGCAATACAAGTTTTTCTGCAACAATGTGGTGGACTAAATAATGCTGTTGTTCAATAAAACGGCAATGACACCAAAATTAAACAGTGGCTGAATTTACTTGGCCTTTGAAACCCTAAGCCAGAATCATGGGCCAGGATCCCACACCTGTCGTTGCGGGTCTTCGGCAGCCGAGCAGTCACTTTGCCGATTAGAACCGGCATCTTCGTCACCAGGGCCCACACGTAGGGGATCATTGTCGGTAAATTGGCGTTCGTAAATTAGTTGAAGGCTTCTTAGAAGTTTAGGATATGAATGTTTCTTTGGTGTATTGGCCAGGCGTCTGATTCATGTACTTGTACAGATGAGGCCACGATAACTTGGGCAACATTTCTATTATATCTGAATAACCTCAGGTAAATTTTTTTATCCAGGCGATCTTGAAGGCGTCTTGATACAGAGTAATTGTAAGTTTATTTTTGCGAAATAGCGCGATTGGTCTTCGGTGGCAAGCCTCTAGAAACACCCGCTTCTCAAAAGTATTCGTAAACTAAAAGGCACATCGGAAACAAGATACACCTCCCGGAAATTAGCCAATGCTTTGATTGAGACCGCTAGTTATGGTTGTTGGTGCGGATTTATAATAAGGATATACGCCAAAGCAAAGGAGGACATGAATATGAGTGTCACACTAGGCAGAACGTAACGCAACTGAAATCTGATAGAATGCACTCACATTAGAAACACTGGACATGCCCAAGAAGGTTCGTAATCTAAGTGTATAATCTTTGCGCAAGTGCACTTTTTTCATAATATTTATGTGTATTTTAATACATTTTTGTTGAACGTTACGTCCCGCCCTGAGTGCTACTCATCATCCTTGTTGTTGTTTTTTAGTAGAGTATTTTCTCCTTATGTTCCCTTTTATTTAACGAGAGTTATTTCGCTAGAATTTAGGAGTTTCATAAGGACTACACCTGAAGCCTGGATGAAAGCGTGGCCGCGAGGCTGATTTGTTGACGACTAAGAAAGGACGGGTGAGGTGTCAAATTTGTCAAATTTGGGGGTTTTACGTGCCAAACCAACGACGGGCATCATGCACGCCCCAGCGGAGGACTGAGGATTAATTATGACCACCTGGGGATCTTTCGACGTGCAAACGAAAGCTTGGTTACTAGGCGCCTTCTCCGCAATAAGCCTTAGTCAGATTGCGGGCACCTCGGCCGGGATTCGAACCCGCCACATGGAGATCCGCAGGCCGGCGCTCTCGCCTCGGAACCACCGAGGCGGCCGCGGATGAGGTGATCAACTCTGATTATTTAACGGGGAGCCCATGTGACCAGGGGTATTCTGAGAAGGAGATGTGGGCGAGGAGATGAGGTGGTCGAGGAGTGGGTTAGAAGGTTCTGGAAGATCACTAGTTTTGTTATTTCAACCGTATTCATGCAACGTGTTAAATAATATAATGAAGCAAGCTATGAACGTAGGCGTCTGGTGAAACGGGCTAGCTATGTTGTTAGACGAAAGTCTCAGTATCGCTGTACGTTTGTAATGCTTGAACGCTTCACATATGCCACAAAATTGCCTACCAACATGCCATACATATTTTGCTTACCTTTGCAACGATGAGTGAGGGCAAACGAGTGATATAAGCACAATGGTGTTTATATCATTCGAATGATATATAAGCACAAAAACAACGTACCATTGTCAAAGCGGTGTACTTGTTTTTGCAGCTTTTCATTCCCTGGCGCTTGCGGTAGATCAGATGTTACACATCCCATTGCGGGATAATAAAAAAAACTATTAAATGGTCTAATATGCAAGATGTTAATGAAGACAAGCACCGATATATCGTTTTTAACAAGAGGCATCCTCAAAGAAGTCGGGCTGGCAATGGAAGATATAGATATATAAATGGCGCAGTATATTGTCGAAGCCAGTGACAGAGGCGGGTGTCGAGATTACAGGAGAAGGATAAAACAAATTCATGATAATCCTACTTTATACGTTTTCAAGTATATTGCTTACTTATATTCTAAGGGTCGCTTTATTTTCTTGTTCAAACCCGAAACAAAACTTTTGCCCTCTATTTGTGTTTCTAAACTTAATTGTGTTGCATTGTCATTGTTTACATCCTGTCTATCCGCTGTTATCAAGCCGATAGCAGTTTTCCTGTTGACGTCACCAGTCGTGGCGTTCTCTATATATCTGTGTTCGAAAACAATAAAGGGGCGTTTTCCGTACTGGCCACCACAGGAGCGTGTCATAATCGCGTCTCGCCTGGGCCGAACGGCGGATGGCAGCCAAGACGTAACAGTGGCGACGAGCTGAACTCACGCAACGGGCACGACAAGCAAGGACAGCCCCAAGAATGGCAACTGCAGCCACGGCGTTTCAAGTTCCCTTCTTCCACGACGCAGAAGATAAGTGGGAAACTTATGTTGTTCGAGTTGAAGCCTACTTTGAAGGAAATGCTATTACCGAAGACAAGAGGAAGCGCGCACTGTTGGTAGCCGCGCTCGGCTCCAGGCCGATTGGAATACTTTGCGGAATATGCGCGCCTCGAAGGGTCAACGAACTGACTTACAAGGAAGTTGTCGACATCCTGGGTCGACATTACGCGCCCAAGCCTAACGAAATAGCTGAAAGCTACAAGTTTTTCAATCGTCAACAGCGGGAAGGCGAGTCGGTGCAAGACTTCATCGTGGAACTGAGGAAAATCGCGGAAAATTGCAATTTCGGAGACAGCTTGGACCGCATGCTGCGGGACCGCATTGTTTGCGGAGTGCGGAACCAGACAGTCCAACGTCAGCTACTGGCAAGGCGAGACCTGACTTTGGCGGAGGCAGAAGATTTGGCTACCGCGGCAGAGGTAGCCACAAAGGAGGTAAAAAGCATGGAAAGCCAGGAGGTGAAAAAATGAAGCGGAGCTACACAGAATAGCCGGGAAGTCCCGAAAACAGCCAGACCTGGGAAGGAGGTACAATACAAGAAAAGAAGAATGCGAGCGATGCGGAAACAGTTCACATGCACGGGACGCGTGTCGGCACAGATTCGCCAGATGTTTCCGATGCGGCAGACAAGGCCATTTCGCGAAGAAATGTGGGGCGCATCATGACGTTGCAACTGCAGGACGACCAAGCTCGACGATTGCAGCTGCGACGGCGTCAGAGGGCGAGGACCTGGACTTGGCATCAGTGTACATGGTACAACCTCGAACACGGGCAAGTTTTGAACCTCCGGTCCGAAGGCAGATCTGCTGGGGGGGGAGTACGACTGACCATGGAAGTGCGACACGGGCTCTCCTGTTTGTGTTATCTCCCGAGAAGTGTACAATGAGCACAAGGACCAGTTGGCCGGCGCTGTCGGCAACCAAGCTGAGTCTCCGATGCTACTTGGGACAGCTGCCCATCCTCGGGGAGCTACACATGAGGGCGACCGTCCATGACGTCACGGTGCCGGCTTCGCTCGTGGTTGTGAACTGCCCCGGACCAAGCCTGTGTGGGCGAGATGTAATCGCCAAACTGAACTTACTGGACCCTCTGGTGTCAAGCGTGGTTGCAAGCTCAACGAGAGAGGTGGAAGACCTGCTGTTGCAGTTTCAGGACCTGTTCGAGCCAGGACTGGGGACCATCAAGGGACCACCGGTACGTTTTCATCTGAGGGAGGGAGCGGTGCCGAAGTTTATGAAGGCAAGACCTGTTCCATACGCGCTTCGCGAAAAAGTGTCAGAGGAGCTGGAGCGGTTGGTAGAGGCCGGAGTTCTCTCACCGTGTAAGCCATTCTGAGTGGGCAGCACCGATTGTACCGGTGCAGAAAAAGAACGGCTCGATACGCCTGTGCGGCGATTTTAAGCTGACAGCGAACATGGCGTGCAACACAGAGCAGTATCCGCTACCTAACATAGCTGATATGTTTGCGTCGTTGCGGGGCGGTTCTTTATTTAGCACCTTAGACCTTAGGGATGCTTACAGCCAGGTGGCATTGGACGAAGAGTCGAAGGAATTGACAGTCATCAACACTCATCGTGGCCTTTTCAGCTTCAATCGTCTTCCGTTTGGAGTTGCTTCCGCGCCGGCGATTTTTCAGAGGAAGATGGAGAGCATGCTCGCAGATCTGGAGGGTGTGCAAGTGTACCTGGACGACGTCCTGGTGGCGGAACAACCGGGAACCGACAACCTGAGCAGGGTGCTGCAACGCTTCCGTGACATGGGTGTCAAGCTTCGGCGATCAAAATGTCAATTCAGGAAGCCGGACATCACTTACCTGGGGCACCAGATCGACAAGGAAGGACTACATCCAATCGAGAAAAACTTGGAGGCCATCCGAGATGCACCGACGCCGTCAAATGTAAGCGAACTTCGCTCCTTCCTTGGGCTTCTGACGTATTATCACCGATTCTTGCCCAATATGTCGACCCTGTTAGCACCGTTATACGAGCTGCTCGGTGTTGCGACGGGCCTTAGCAAAGGTCACTTCCTTGGCCACGTCCTTCGCCCTCCCTTCTTTGTCCACCCGGCAAGGTTGGCCGTCCCATTGAGAATCGGCGACCGGCCGTCTGAGCCGTTGTTGACAGACAGCGTCGGCCGGCGATGTGTTGACGTCGCCACACCTGGGCGCGGAGCTGTGCTGAACTCTTCTTTCGGGCTGTAATTGCGCTGGTCCGAGGCGGGGGTGGAGAGGATTCCGGGTGACGACGCCGGTGGTGGGACTACCGGGCGAGTACGTTCCGTTTAGGTTTTCGCCTGGCGCAACTTGCGGATTATCCTGCAAAACCTTTCCTGAGCCCCGACGCCGCATTATGAGGGGATCATCACCATCAGGGTCAACGTCTCACGAGCTGATAGCGGACCCTTTGTCACCGACTCCTGGCGCGGCTTATCGAGGGCAAAAGTGCCTCGGCGCCGGCTTAGGAAGCCCGTCCGACACTGCACTCGTGTGCGTGTCTGTGCGTGCGTGCTCGAGGGAATGAGTGGGGGCGGGGCCTCGACTTGACGTTCGTTGGCAGTTCGGCCACCGTTGGCTGCCAACCACTGGAGCACCTACAGCGACCCTATAAAAAGGGCAACCGAGAGGTCGCAAACTGTGCTCTTAGACGATGTAGGTACTTATATATGTGTATTTAAACAGAGTTTATCGTGAGAGAGCCTCCCGTCTCCTGATGTTCCTGCCTGGAGTCGGCCTGCGGTTCCTGTCCTGGCCTGGCCCTGCCTAAGGCTGCCTGGGGAACTCCTCGGCCGCACAACTGGTTGGCAGTGGCGGGATGACATGCCGGCTCATGGTTCGTGGTATGGGTTAGTGTTTGCAGTTTTCCCTTGATTTGCCTCATCTTTTACTCAGTGTTACGTGCACGAGTGTATGTTTGCCCTTTCTGACTTAGAAAAAGCGAAGTTCAAGCTGACTAAGTTAGATAGGGGAGGAAGATTGCGACACTCGGGACCATGGATGTCAGTAAGCTACGTGTTCCTGATTTGTTGGCGGTATGCGTTGAGTTTGACATATGCGTAAGACAGGCAAAGCGAAGGAAGCCGATCATGGAGCTACTTCGCGAAAGGAAGTGTCCGACGTAGAGTTTCAGGAGGCTTGGGAGCTGATTCGGAAGCGGGACGCAAGAGCCACGGCTGAAATTCGGGAGCGAGAGGAAAGAGCGCAGGACGAACGCGAACGCGAGAAGCGGGCTCGTGAATTAGTGCAGAAAAGGCTCGACATCGAAACGTTGAGGCAGGAAGTCCGGTCTCAAAGGCGAACGGTAGTAGTAAGAGGTCACAGACTCGAAGTACCTGGCAGCGACATTTCCTCCTGGTTCACGTACGAGGGTAACCCGAAGCCGCGAGAAAAAGTCCTTGTGTCCAGGGAGGAAAGAGCGGTTGCACTGAGCGGAGCTATAACCCGTCAGGTGGCGGCAGAGACGGTGGGTCAGAAAGGAAATGTTGAAGAGGAAGAGTCCGATTTAAACGACGACCAGGGTCTTTGTGTTGACGGGACTACCGACGCCGTTCCGCACAACGCCGACTCCAAACCTGAAGCGCTGGAAGTTGGAGGGGATCGCGATTCCGCCAAAGAAAGAGAGAAGGTCAGTGAAACTTCTGCCGTTTGCTTCCTGGGGGACAAGGAAAATGCCAGTATGGTGATGCCGCCGCAGAAGTCCATCCAACTCTAGGAAAGCAGCGTGGAGAAGTCAGCGGATAGGGAGGCGGAGCACGAAGCGGGTCGTCCTGGCCGCCACCCGTGGAACTCCGAGACCAAGCCGGGGCTGGACAAGCGAGACCAAAGTCAGGGGTGCTCGGAAAAAGCGCCTTGTTCGAGCCGTCCTTCTGGAATAAAGCAACAGAAGAGGGAGCAGCGCAGGGTGAGCGTCCTCTGACCTGCCCCGAACGATTCTGATCAGCAGCGTCCACAGAGGCGCGACGCGTCGAGCCAGAAGCAGAAGTTTTCTAGGCCGGAAAAGGGGAAACGCGGAGGGACCCATCTCAAGGTTCCATCAGCCGGTAGTGGCTGCTTTAGCATGGCATACAAGGAAAGCACGGAGAGAACTGGGCTGGATGAGAAACATCTGGAGCAGAGTCCCTCGGAAACCTCGTCTTCATCGCAGAAGGACATCGGGTGCTCGTTTGGTCCGCACATTTCCGATGAAGTATAGCTTTGGAAATACTGGCGAAGGCGATTCTCGAAGAAGGAAGCTGTCGTTGAGGCTGGGACACAGAAATCTCGCGGATATTCATCCCATGGAGGTATTTACGGACAGCGGCTGCGAAAGCAAGAAACTCGGCTGCGACATGGAAGAGGCAAGTCTGGGCAAGCAAGAAGATGCGAGGCGCAGACGGCCCGAGAGATCGTCCCGATCATGGCACGGCAACTGTGATAGCGAGAATTCGGACGCCGACATGAGAGGGCCGTTCACTCAAAGGAGACTCAAGAAGAGAAGGTTCCGCAGGGTCGGTGCCTTCCAATCCGGCCTGGCCCCAATCAATCAACAACGTCATCAGAATCTGAAGAGGCGCAACTCCAGAAAGAGAAAGCTGTGGTCTGGGCTGGGAGACGGAAATCGCGAAGATGTCCACCCCAAAAAAGCACCAACTGACAGCGGCTGGCGAAGCAAGGAGCACAGCGGTGACGCTAGGAAGCAAAAGCTGAAAAAGCGAAAAGGTCCGAAGCAGTGGCGCTTTAGGAGGCTGAGCGAGCGCAACTCACGAATGTTCTTTCTGGGGCCGGGAGAAAGCAAATCCACGCTGGATGCGGAAACGACGAGGGCAGAGCGGCTCGCACGAGAACAAGAGCTGCGAGGAGTCACCCAGCGGGAGGAAGTCGGGAGTGAAGCCGTCACACTCGTCTTCGTCTTTCGCTGCGAGAAGATAAGATAATAGACAGAATGCAGGAGCATTGCTCGACAACTCCACGACCTCGACCAAGTACCCCGGGTTTCATGTGTACGTGCTCGGCTCACGGCTTAAGCTACGGCGAGAGATCAAGTCAGTTGCGGAAATCAAGTCTGAACATTCCGTCTTTGGCTTCGAGAAAACTGTCGAGTCTGGGGACCAGGGCTCTTCTGGTGAGAGTGGCACCGAGAACAGACTGGGTGTAGGTTAGCGCGCAAGGCTCTCGCCGGTGAAAGATTTCCGAGAGAAGCGGGCAAAGCAGAGGCCGCAAAAAAAAAAAAAAAAAGGAAAAGCTTAGGTCGGATGTTTTTTCCTGAAGTCGGCTTAACCAGTGGTATAAATAGGTTTTCTTTGTTCGGGAGTCCTGGTTTTGCGTTTTGTTCGGCTTCAGCTCGTTGTGTTGGCGGTAGAGTTCATTTAAGGCGGTTTTATCCTCGGTATAGTTTGCCTTATGGAGCACGCGCTTTAATTTGATAGGGATATGCCCTATGTGAGTTACGTAACGGTATGTAATGTGTTCTTTTCACGGGAGCCCGTTTTATTGCGTTTAGTTGAGCTGCAGTGCGTTGTGTTAGCAAGCTCGAAAGTTTATCTCGCTTCACGGTATACTCTCGTTTCACCTTATGTGCGAGCGAAGGCAAAACTGGAAGCGCGAGCACGGAAGCTACGTGCGTTCAGGCTTTGCTCGAGCGGGCGAGCTGGGGAGAAATGGAAAAAGCGCTGGTCTCGCGCTCTAGCTTTGGCTTCGCTCGCAGATGAAGTGAAGCGAAGTATAGAAAGCCTTCGAGGCGAAGTAGAAAGGGGCACAGCTAAAAGAGGAACGCTGATGATCTATGCGGGGCTTCTAAGATGTGAACGGGCTCCATGATCGGATAGTACAAATTTGTAAAGTTTTCTGTTTGTTTCATATCCTTGGAAATTGTCATTTCGATTTTGTGATTGTGTTTTTATTTCAAAGCACGCTACCATAACATTTGTTTCTGTTTGCTTGGTTTAGGGTATGATTTACTTTAAAGGGCTTAGTGACAGCCTGTGCTTGAGTGTTGAGTGAGGGAGATTTTATATAGTAGGGGGAGGGGCTTGTCGTTATTTTGTTTGGTCTGGCGGATCGGGGGAGGAAAGCGAAGCACTTCGCAGTGCTGGGATCGTGGCTTGCTATGCTTGTCTCGCCATTGCCTTCCTCTTGTGATCTGACTTGTGGTCTCCTACTCCGGAGATATTAGACCCGGCCCTCGCCTGCGTCCAAGGCAGGTGACGAACACCGGACCCTCTCCAAAGAAAGCAAGGCACTCATCGAGTTAGCGCAGCAGTGTGGGACTGCTGCCCTCCTGAATAGCTCAGTGGCGGCGGAGGTGTTGCTGCGACGGGCCTTAGCAAAGGCAACAACCTTGGCCGCGTCCTTGACCCTCTCTTCTTTGTCCACCCAGCGAAATTTGCCATCCCATTGAGAGTCGGCGACCGGCCGTCCGAGCCGTTGTTGACAGACAGCACCGGCCGGCGATGTGTTGACGTCGCTACACGTGGGCGCGGAGCGGAGCTGAACTTTTCTTTCGGGCTGTAATTGTGCTGGCCCGAGGCGGGGGTCAGTCGACCCAGGAACCAGGTGCATTGCCGGGAGGGGATTACGGGTGACGACGCCGGCGGCGAAACTTCCGGGCCAGTACGTTCAGTTCACGTTTTCGTCTGGCGCTACTTGCGGATTATCCCGCAAAACCTTCCTGAGCCAGGACGCCGCATAATGAGGGGATCATCACCATCACGGTCAACGTCTCACGGGCTGACAGCGGACCCTTTGTCACCGACTCCTCTCGCGCGGCTTATCGAGGGCAAGAGGGCCTAGGCGCCGTATTACGAAGTTCGTCCGAAACTGCAGTGTGTGCGTGTGTTTGCCTGTGTGCTCGAGGGGATGAGTAGGGGCGGGTCTGGACATGACGTTCTTTGGCAGTTCGGCCACCATTGGCTGCAAATCGCTGGAGCACCTACAGCGACCCAATAAAAAGGGCAACCGAGAGGTCGCGAAGTGTGCTCTCGGACGATGTAGGCCGCTTCTGTATGTATGTATTTAAACAGAGTTTATCGTTGGAGTCCCTCCCGTCTCCTGATGTTCCTGCCTGGAGTCGGCCTGTGGTTCCTGTCCTGGCCTGGTCCTGCCTGAGGCAGCCTGGGAACTCCTCGGTCGCAACATCGCCATGGATCAACGGTGGAATTGGGGACCAAGGCTAGGTAAGGCCGCCGAACAGGCCAATGTCGCGTTGCCGACATCACCGGTCCTGACATTTTTGACACTAAGAAGCCACTGCGACTGGAATGTGACGCGTCACCAACAGGAGTGGGCGCCGTCCCATCGCATGAAATCCAAGGCGTCGATACGCCAATAGCTTTTCAGTCAAGAACATTGACTTCCGCCGAAAGAAACTAGTCGCTACTAGAAAAGGAGGCACTTGCGTTGATCTTTGGCATAATCAAGTTCCTTGATTATTTAGTGCGACGCCAATTCGTATTTACCACGGACTATCAACCACTGTGTGGGTCTGCTACGAGAAGACCGGCCTGTCCCGATACTGGAGTCTGGGTGGATTCAAAGGCGGAATCTGCAACTCGGCGGTTTTCGGTAGAAAACCATGTCGACCGTGAAAACAAAACGGAAACGCTGACGCGATGAGTGGATTGCCACTTCCACGGGAAGGACCTCCTGTGGAAGATGACCTCCGGGAATTCGTGCTGACGTGGCACCGCGTATAAGAAGCATTTATGTCCGCGCAGCGACTAGAAGACTTAATGAAACCAGACGATACATTGTTGCAGGTCAAGTACGTGCAGAACGGCTGGCCTGCTGGTTTTCTGAAGAACCAGACAGAAATACAGCCTTATTTTTCCCGGAAGGTCGAGCTGTCTACGTGCCGTTGGTTACTTTGCTGGGGCCGGTGCCTCGTGATTGCTAAACGGGCCCGCCTGGACACCCTGAAGCTGCTGCACGAATTCCACCAGGGAGTATCAGCCATGAAGAGAAATGCGCGGTGGTTGTTTTGTTGGCCGGGACAGGTGGAACAACTGAGCGGAAATTGTAACGAGTGCGTACAAGCCGCCCTAATGCCGCCCGCGTGCTCACCGGTAAATCGGCCAGAAACACAAGAATGATGGTCAAGAGAGCACATTGATTATGAGGACCAGTTGAGGGAAGAATGTTGCTAATTGTCGTTTATTCTCATTCCAAATTAATTGAATCTTGCATCATGCGATCAACGACGGCAGAGGCGAAGGTGAATCAACTTCGAGAACTGTTCAGCAGGTTCGGTCTGCCCAGAACAATCGTTTCTGATAATGGACTTCATTTTATTAGTCAGCATTTTGAAGACTTTGTGAAAAGAAACAGTGTGTTGTCACCTCCGCTGTGCGCCCTATCATCCTCAGTCTAACAGGTTAGCTGAACGTGCAGTCAGGACGACCAAGTTCGGCCTCGCTAAGCTAACTGGGGAGATTTGGGAAAAAGGCTGGAGCAGCTTCTGATAAATTATCGTCGGACGCCTTTAGTGTCTGGCAAGTTCCCAGGGGAAATAATACTTGGGTACCGCATTCGTTCGCGCCTGAACATATACCGTTCCGGCCTGCGTTATTGTCCGACGTTTTGCAGGTTCAAGAAGACTCCTAGGACCTGGGAGCACCGGGGTGGGTCACGCAACTTCGGCCAAGGTGAAAGATGGTCACCGGGGACCGTCAAGAACAAGCTCCGGTCAAGGATGGTGGTCATCGGGAATCTGGAGGGAAATACGAATCGGGGAACATCGGGCCGCTAGTGGAAACTGGGACAGCCGGACAGCCAGGAATTACCAAGCGAGCAAGACGTGCCAGCCCCCGACGGTCAAGAACAACCAGCCTTACGACGTTCGGGACGCGAACACGGAAACCGTTCGATCGTTTACAATATTAAGAGAAGAAAAAATGTTGCATTGCCATTGTTTACATCCTTTCTATCCGCTGTTATCAAGCCAATAGCAGTTTCCTGTTGACGTCACGAGTCGTGGCTTTCTCTATATATCTGTGTTACGAAGACTAGAAAGGGTCGTTTTCCGTACTGGCCACCACAGGAGCGTGTCACACATCGCGTCTCGCCTGGGCCGAACGGCGGAGGGCAGCCAAGACGTAGCCGTTTTGTGAGGCGGTTCTGTTTTCACTGAGCCAAAGTAATGTGACCAGTGGCGGTAGTACGCTTGAC
>JAZHYW010049805.1:0-19891 GCA_037355805.1 Ixodes ricinus
CACCGGCAAGATGGAACGCTCACCCCTTCTACTGTTCCAGGTGCTGCTCTCTCTCGGCATGCCAGGCGACCACATCACGCTTGGCGCCAACGGAACGGCCTCTTCTTCTTTCGCTTTTTTCACCACCGTCACGACAACGCAACAGCCAGTTCTGGACCATTGGATAACCCTGCCCTGGCAACCTGGATCGTCTACAACCGGCGGGACCCTATATGAGCAAGCCGTCAACGATTTCTTCTCGGGGCATGACACCGGCAAGATGGAACGCTCACCCCTTCTACTGTTCCAGGTTAGTTAAATGAACACCCGCTTTTGTAACCGTTCCTCTGTAGTGACGGTGTCATGCCCCTTCGACACTCTAGGTTTTTGTAAGCGTGTTCGCTTGTTATTTGAATCATTCTTCGTCTCTTGCTTGTCTCGTTCATGACTGCTGGTAGCAGGCGACGTTGAGTCCAACCCGGGCCCCTGGCCCGGTGATTCTGACAATGTACAAACGCAAATACTTGATACCGTTAATAGAATAGAGGAAGGGCAAAGGGAATTCTTTCAGATTTGAAAACCATGAAAGAACAGCAAAAGAACGCGGACGAACAGATAAAACAGCTAACTGCAAAAGTGACCGCGCTGGAGGCCGAACTTACAAAATACAAAACCTTGCACAAAGACCCCTCCAGCGAAAATTTGGTCACGTTCTACAGAGAAATTAAATGATATGGCCTCTAAATGCGACGACGCCGAAAAAAGATCTCGCCGTTCTAATTTGCTGCTCTATGGAATCGTGGACGAACCAAGCGAAACGTGGGCTGCATCGGAAAGGAAGGTTCTTGACTTCTGCAGTCACCATTTTGGTATCAGCATTAACACCAATAATATTGAAAATTTGCTGTTCTATGGAATCGTGTGCCGAACGGCTATGCACCTGTACAACTACGACTGCCGGGACGGGCCAACGGGCCTCTCGCTTCTTGAAGGCCTGATCGCCTGATTCTCGACGTCACAGCGAAGCAACAATCGGCCCGATTGTTCCTACCGTATTTCCCTATGTGGTGTCTAAGTGACTCGTAAAACAACTTGTATAAAATTGTTATTTTGCCGAGTAGTCTGCAAAACGAGTTCGTCAGACCACTTTCCAAGCCTGCACATCTATTTTCGTTCACTTCAACAGCAACAATTACTGTAGAATTCACTTACTTGATGCGTCGCACTGCAGTGATCCACTTCTGTCGCCGTGTCGCTTCCCAAGATCTCGAGGGGAAGCGGTATAGTTTGACGCTTGAGTCGCCTTCGTGACTGTGACAGTCTTTCACGCAGCAGTAGCGACATTTATTTTTGGGGGAACCCTAGGAGTAGGCGAGATGTCACAGGAACCCGCTGAGGTCATGGAGACGTGAAGCCGGGACTTACTTTTAAGAAAAACGGTTCCCAAAAAGGCTGGCGCCGATCCAAAATGCCACATTCACACGTGGTTTCTAAATGCGCCTGCCTGCAGTCCCCGCGATCCGGGCTGTCCTGGCCCACCCAGTGTTTTATTTTGCAGCCGCTAGATGGCGCAACGTGTAGTGCCAAATTGCATTGCCGGTTAATATTTGGGTCACTTTAAATGAGGGGAGGGGTGGAGTGGAGTGGAGAGATTCGTATTATCGAGATTCTGCTGTGTTTGCCTGCCCCCCCCCCTCGCACAGACACAAACAGTGTCGTTGCCCAAGACGCCTCTGACTGTATGTTGCAAAACTTAATTTGTTTTTGATCTGTATAAAAGCAGAAATTAATTTACTGACAGGGTGACAGTGCTGGTGGGCCCAAATCTAATTATGTATTTGCAATCTAAACTGCTGATAATGTAGTTGCAGGCAGTGACAATCTGAATCTAGTGAAGCAAGTCAATTGTTCAGGAGAAGCTCTGCCCAGTACTGTTATGCACATGCTTCAGGCCCCTCCACTGTTGAGAAAATAGTGTTTCACCCTCTCTGCACACAGGAGCAGAAGGATCAAAAGTCGCTTTTTTGGGGGCAGGACAACACTGTCATACCACTATAGCCAGACTTTTAACTCAACAAGTGGTTGATGACAGAACAGGACGACTTCATTTCATGACTTCTTTATGCAGCGTAGCACGAGACAGTCATTGCTTACTTGACATGCGAGTAGTTGCAACGACGAGAGTTGGTAAGGTTGCCAGTATCCCACGTGAATAAATACTATCTTAAAGGCGTGATTTCAAAAGGTAGTCTTCATTTATTTAGTGCATAAAGCAGCCTGGCTGTGGCAACATCATAAGCAACAATACCACTTTAATGGTAGTGACCACAGCCCTTGTGTCACCTCACTAAAAGTACCGCAAGGAAGAGCTGACATTACCTCCACAAGTTTGCGTCGTCACAAATCATAAATCAAGTTAAAGCGATTGGCTGATGGTCTGAAAATCCTAAAACAAGTGAAAGCGATTTGCTAATGGAGTGAAATTACGAAACATTTTGAGGGCATGCATTGCTGAAATCTCACCTCATTAGCAACTGTAGCATACATTTTGTTTGGGCATATGCATGCTTCCTGCTATTACTACAACAAAGAAATGGGGTTGAATGTTTTGACTAACATAGCTCCTTAGCATAGGGCTAGATTGACGTTGTGAAAGAATATTGTGCTTTATTTATACTGCATTGCACGTCATTTTGGATATGTTGTGTGGCTATCTTTTTCTTTATTAAAGCTACAGTATGTCCTAAGCGTATAAGCAAATCAAGACCTTGATGTTACTCGTCTCTCTAACCTTCAATTTGCTCTCCTAGGTGCTGCTGTGGCTGCTCCACCTGGTGAGGCCGTGGCCTCCTCTTGGCCACCTCTCTTTGCTGTCCGGGATGGTGAGGTACGTACCTGGGCCTACAAGGCATTTTGTCTATTGTTTTCACTTCATTGACTTATTCAGGAGAACAGACTAACGGCAGAAAAAACAAGGACACAAACAGGCAGGCACACAAAGAGGCAAACACAGGTACTGACTTAAAGGTGCACTAAAGACGTTTCTGAGATCGTCTGTTCTTGGTGATAACTCATTCGACGGGCTCTAAGCATCCTAAATATCCAAAAATTATGCTCGTTCGATTCCTATTTTCCTACTAAAATAGAAAAAATAGAAATAAAAAAGATAGTTCACGTCCTGCCATAGGACGAGAAGGTGAACTATCTTCGAAAAAGTGTACATGCGGATGAGAGTGACATCAGTGCTATCTGATAGCCGTGTCCCACAAATTACAGTTTAGCAGTGCCAATAATACCTATCCAGGGGTTAGTAAGCTAGCCCGCTTCGCTAGTATAGACTAGCAAAGAAGACAGAGGTGAGACATATTGATGCCTATTTCTGAACACAGAAAGGGAAGGTAGTGAGCTATGGTGATGGCACACTCATTCGTGTTTTCTTTTTCATGTCTTGTCATGGAGTGGAGCCAAAGGTGTTTTTTTCACATCGCTCGGCTGCCCGAGACTGCACATATTTGTACAAAACATGGGAGTGCACAGCAGTATACTTCCTTCGTACTTTGCGATGTTGAATTTAAAAATTGTCAAATGGTTCATTAAAGGGTACCTAAAATATCATATATGTGAAAAGCTCATGGAACAATTTTTTTATCTCATTATTAGTATTTGATGTGTACAGCAATAATGGACCTCCTTTCTTAATGCATATTCCAAAGCTGAAATTCCTTCTCTTAAAGGGGCGCTCGGGAGCTTTCTAAGATGGCCTATTTATGGCCGTAACACATTCTATGTGCTCTAAGCATCCCAAAAATTTAAAGTTACAATCATGTGCAGCTTATTTCACTAATAAAAATGTGATAAAAGATAGTGAATCTCAGACGTACAAATGGCGCCACTGAACCCGGCCGAATGTAGGCGAACAACGAACGGGGCTCATCAGACAATCACAAGCGATGGCTTCACGTCCGGACAAGCAGCCGACCAGTCCTGCTCGTCTGCACGGGAAGCCCTCGCTTGCAATTGACTGACGAGTGTCTTTCGCCGTTCCACCCTATTCGCCTTGATTCGGTTCAACCACATTCGCTATCTTTGATCACATTTTTAATAGTGAAATAAGCCGCACATGATTGTAAGTTTTGGACTTTTGGGATGCTTAGAGCACATAGGTTGAGTTAGGAACATAAATAGGCCATCCTGGAATACTAGGAAGTGCCCCTTTATTAGGGGCAGAAGCTCCTTAGGGTCTAGCCTTGTCCGTCCGTCCGGCCGGCCGGCGTCCGTGCTCACATAAAAGAAAAAAAAATCTTTGCGCAGTCGACAGGATTCCAAGTTGTGCGAGGAGACCCCAATGGATTCCTAGTCCATCGCGCTTAACCACTCGGCCACTTACTGCGGTACGAGTAGGGGGCTCTGCGGTGTGGTAGTAACTCAAGAGCTGGGGTTTCTGCCTTGGATGAAACGTTGCATGTAGCCGCTCAACGTCTATACAGTAGAGGGCGCTGCGGACAAACTGCGTATATCAATCGCGTTAAACTTTGCATGCATTGGCTCAACGTTTATAGACGAGAGGGCGCTGCGGTCAAATAGCTTAAATGCGTATATAACCACGTTCCATACCACACATTTCTCTTTCTGACATGGACCGTTGACTTAAGCGGCGGAGATGCGTTCCCACGGCTTGTAGCGGATCCAAGCTAATCCGCTAGAAGAACCACTGCCTCTGCATTTCACCGACCATAAAGCAGTAATAATGAGAGTCGAAACGCAATCCGGAACTCAGCACTACCCATGAGCAATAAAAAAAAATCAGCACCATCAGCACTACAAAGGAACAATAAAATCAGTATCATCAGCGCCCCCAGAGCTTCGTCCCAATCAACATCATTCACCACGTGGAGATGCGGTAATTTTTTATTTCATTTTTTTATTTATATATACATACAATTCAGCATTTAACTGAAACAAGGCAGGAACATGATTTGAAAGTAAACATATTCGGCAGAAGTCTGCCTGGTTGGGTGAGAGTTAAAGTCCGAAAATGTATCTCCAACCAAAATTTGAAAGGCAACCCGACGTTTCAAAACCAACTCGGTTTCTTCTTCAGGGGTGACTGAAGGCACGCGGACACAGCAGCAGCTCCTAACCTCTTCGTCTTCAAACAAGAAAGGAAAGAAAAAAAAAGAAATAGAAAAGGAAATTGAAAAATTGTAAAATAACTTTTTTGCTATGGAGATGGTCGTCTCTTCAGCTTTTCCGTCAGGTCACGGAGGCCATGCGCGTACACAGAGGGCAAAGCGCCCAGCGACCTGTTTAGGTTTCCTGGCGTGTGCTGGATTTGCCACGATTCCAAGAAAAGTCGTCTTCGAAAATTGGGCTCTGTGTCCAGCACGTGCGCATTCGCGAAGTCAATGCGATGGTCTAGGGTATCGCAATGTTCGGCGATGGCGCTGCGCTCGCTGTCAAACTTCCGCACGTCGTTCTTGTGTTGGCGGATACGCTCGGGAAAGTTCTTCGTCTCGCCGATGTAGGTTGCGGGGCACTCTGCGCAAGGAATGGTGTAAACCACGCCCTGTGCCCTTTCTTTTGGTAGGCGATCTTTCGGTCTTGGCATAAACCTTCCGAGTGTGGACGTGGGCTTGTGGGACACCAGAATACCTTCCTTTGCCAGGACCCGTGCGAGCGCTTCGCTGGTTCCCTTTACGTAGGGAACGCTGATGCGCGCGACTCGATGGGGCTGTCTTTCTTCTATTGGCATCTGGTTTTGTCTGGCGATACCTTGGCGTCGGGCGATGCGCTCAATAAAGCTACTGGAGTAGCCATTTTTCTTTAGGTCTTCAATTATGGTCTTCTTCTCCTTCTTTTATCGGTTTCCGACGAGCAGATAGTCGTTGCCCTACGCAGGAGGGTCGAAACCACTGAGGCCTTATGACTCGTTGGATGGTTGGAGTCAAAATCGAGGTAGCGTCCGGTGTGTGTTGGTTTTCGGTACACCGTAAACGTCAGATCTTGTCCTCGTCGGTTCACCTGCACATCAAGGAACGGCAAGGTGCCATTCGTCTCACGTTCCACGGTAAATTGAATGGCCGGCTCGATAGAATTGAGGTGTGCCAAAAAATTAGTCACGTCCAGTTTCTTGAGAATGCAGAAACAATCATCCACATAGCGCATGAATACTTTGGGGCTGTTGGGAAAAGACCTCAGCGCCAGATGTTCCAGTATTGCCAATGACGAATGACAGCCCCATCGAGTCGCGCGAATCAGCGTTCGCTACGTAAAGGGAACCAGCGAGGCGCTCGCACGGGTCCTGGCAAAGGAAGGTATTCTGGTGTCTCACAAGCCCACGTCCACACGTCAGAAGGTTTATGCCAGACCGAAAGATCAAGCCTACCAAAAGAAAGGGCACAGGGCGTGGTTTACATCATTCCTTGCGCAGAGTGCCCTGCAACCTACATCGGCGAGACGAAGAACTTTCCCGAGCGTATCCGCCAACACAAGAACGACGTGCGGACAGTTTGACAGCGAGCGCAGCGCCATCGCCGAACATTGCGATACCCTAGACCATCGCATTGACTTCGCGAATGCGCACGTGCTGGACACAGAGCCCAATTTTCGAAGACGACTTTTCTTGGAATCGTGGCAAATCCAGCACACGCCGGGAAACCTAAACAGGTCGCTGGGCGCTTTGCCCTCTGTGTACGCGCATGGCCTCCGTGACCTGACGGAAAAGCTGAAGAGACGACCATCTCCATAGCAAAAAAAGTTATTTTACAATTTTTAATTTACTTTCCTTTTCTTTTTCTTTTCTTTCCTTTCTTGTTTGAAGACGAAGAGGTTAGGAGCTGCTGCTGTGTCCGCGTGCCTTCAGTCACCCCTGAAGAAGAAACCGAGTTTGTTTTGAAACATCGGGTTGCCTTTCAAATTCTGGTTTGGAGATACATTTTCGGACGAGGAACATGATTGCAGACGATAGTGGAGAGCCCATTTGTGTTGCCTGTATTTCTGACTTCTCGTGCATTTGCTTGACAATTTTACTCACTGCAGATTCATCTTGTACCTGGCATCAAAATGCGAGAGGTAGCATTTCCACACGCCGTGGAAAAGGCTGCCACCTCTGGTCGCTTTCTCAGAATGGTCAGCCGATCACTATGGGAGCCTGTGGAGCTCCTCGACAGGAGTGTGTCACGGCAAGCCTGCAGGCGTCTCCTCTAGGAGGTGTGGTGGGAAAGCAGCCTTTAACACACGAAAAAATTGACGCTCTGACAGGTGGGTATTTCTGATCACCCTGGAAGGGCACAGAATCTGTTGTGGCTGTGATGTACTTAGCTCTGCACTTAATGTGCGTATAGTGTGAGTTATAATTTACTACGATTTGAGATATTTTTATGAACCTAATATTGACCCGATAATATCGAACCCGGTTAATTCAAACTATTTGTAAATGGACTGGTAGCTGCAATAAAAATGCATAGCGAAAAATGCAATTACATCGGACGTAAATTGCAGCGTCTCCCCATAGATCGATCTGCCAAGAGCGGTTGTTTCGCTCTGCAAGCTGGCTTTCCCTCACTATTAGGGGAAAGCCAACTTGCAGAGAAAGCTGGCCTTTTTTCTTTTGGGCGACCGCGTCGACCGCCCAGAAGAAAAAAAATCTTTTATGCGGGGGAGAGGTTGAGATGGTAAACGAAGAAGTGGCCACTAATTAGCTGCGCTGAGCGTCCCTCATCACGTACAGATGCCCCTTCGAGAGTAAACTACTTTTCCAAATGTGGCGTGCTTGTTCGTTGTCAAATTCATTAAAACTTTTATAAAGAATAGCCTGCTATATCGAAGTGGTAGACGGTTTTTTGAGAGTTGGCTATAGTGGGGTTTGAATGTATTATGTTGCCGACAGGTAGGGGAAAGCAGATTGAACGCGGAAGGGCGGGCGAGTGATAAATTGACTGATTATCAGGCTGGACACTACATAACTTCCTTGTTTACTGTTGTAATTTTATTACATTAAGTTTTTTTATGAATAACTGTTCGTGTATTTTTCTTATGCACTGTAGGTTTCATCATGCAATACCAAGTTTCCCAAGCCATCATCTTAGCCATCCAGATGTGCTGGCAAAAACGGCATGGAAGAAGAGAGCCATGGACAGCCCTGTCTGCAAGGGAATGTGTGCGAGTGGTGCGTGTTGGGAAGAAAATAAAATAGTAAGTTTCATTCTCTTTGTCCTTGTAGTTTTGTTTCATGGCAGAATGAACACTTAAACCTTCCAAAGATTGGTATTCCTTTTGCACAATTTGATAGCTGTTGTCATCAGCAGTCCTTTCTGCATCTAAATTATACCGTGCATGCATGACCAAGTCACCCCAGAAGACACTAGATCGGCTGGGTCACATCAGAACACACTTGACAGGGTCACGTCAAGACATCAGAACACGCCAAGACACTAGAACACGCCAAGACACCATGATTTGAATTTCCGCTCTGGTGTAAACCTCGGAAACACACCATACCCGGGTTGGTGGATTTTTCAATAGAGCTCGAAAAGTTCGTTCTAAACTTTTCTAGAAAGAGGTAAAAAAAAACGGTTTGCGACTAGATGCCCCAGCGACGAATAGCCCTATGACGAATTGCCCTACGCGACCAATTGCCCTGCTACGAATTGCCCTGTTACGAATTGTCTTTCGACGAACGGCCCGTAGCAACCTATGGCTGCAGCTAAGGACGCTTTTGTGATCGCGGGTGTATAGCACCGGCGACGTACGCCCATTAAGCTGGCTACATAAAATCCTCGCCCCGAACGAGCGCATAAATGGCCCTTTTCCCCTTTCCTACCTCTGCAGTCCAATAAAGAAGGTCGAGGGTCTATAGCCTAAGCGACATAAAACACCATTCAGCCGACTTAAAAAATTGGATGGTCGCGAGTCTATAGCTAGAGAGACATACATCCATCTATAGCCGTCTGAATCACATTGAAAGGGCACAGGCCTATAGCTTTTGTGGCACAAAGCACCATTGAGCCGGCTAAAGAAAATTGAATTATCGCGAGTCTATAGATTAAAGGTCATCAACCACTTTATAGCCGGCTAAAGCACATTGAATAGTCGCGTATCTATAGCATTGGGTACATACATTTTTCTATAGCTCTCCAAAGAAAATTGAATGGTCGGGAATCTATAGCTTCATAGGCACATATTATTTTATTGCTAGCTGTAGAAATCTGAATGGTCGGGATTCTATAGTCTTGAAGACATCGATTAATTTGTATGTGGTTATAGCGTGTTTTATGGTTTCTTATGGCTGACCATAGAGGGTCATATACGGTGATAGCTCACCATAGGATTTTCCATAGACGTCCATAGACCATTTTCGTATTGGTTGAGCGGGTCGTTTCACTTTAGATCGCATGGTTCGTCTGGAAAAGTTCATAAGGGAGGCTTTCGCACATCGCCAACATTGTGCTTTTTGTGTTGTTTTTTTACATACAGAAGCCCCACGACACAACATGGCGGTACGGGATACTTTGGGATTTTTACACAATTTTGGGATTCGTGGCCGCATGTTGCGTTGCCTTCGAGATCTCTTATCTGAGCGCACTTTCCAAATTTGTGTAGGTGGCAGCCTGTCTGGCATTTTGTCTGAGAAAACGGTGTCCCCCAGGGGGAGTACTAAGCGCTACCCTTTTTGCTGTCAAAATTAGCAGTCTGCCTAAGGTAATACCTTTACCAATATTTTACGCGCTCTATGTAGACGATGTACATATATCATTTGCTTTTTGTAATCTCTCAACTTCTGAACGGCAACTACAACTCGCAATAAACTAAATGAGTAAGTGAGCAGACGATAATGTTTTTAAAGTTTTCTCTAGAAAAGAACTGTGTGCCTCTTATTCTGTGTGACGAGGACGGGTGTTGGACCCCACTTTTCATTTGAATGCAATTGATATATCGGTAAAAAAGAGTACAAGTTCTTGGGCATACTATTTGACAGAAAGCTCGCTTAGGTTCTCCTATTAAAAAAAATGAAAGACGTTTACAAATCTCTGTAATGCTAAATTAGAGCGCAGATCTTGGAGAGGAGGAGGGAAGGGTATGGATAGAAGAGTATGACCCTCCTCCTTCTCCGTATAGTTCAGAATGGTGTTCAGGTCACATGACGTCAGTTTTTCCGCTAAATCTAGCGGAAAAACTGAGTTTGTTCATGGTTGACGTGACACGATGTTGTGGGACGTCGCTTACCCCGCTACATTTATCGGGGAAACTGAATTAGTATTGAGGTCACGTGACGTCAGTTTTCCCGCTAATTCTAGCGGAGAAACTGAATTTGTTCATGGGTGACGTGACACAAAGTCATGTGACGTCTTTTTCCTCACTAAATTTAGCGGCAACACTAACATAAACTGAGCTCAATCAATTTAATTTCTCGCTAAATTTAGAGGGCCTGTTGCGCCGCCGGCGATGCCGACGCCGCGAAACGGGCGCCTAGGAGCTGCGATGTAAAAAGTTAAAACATAACTACTTGCGCCCATTTAATATCCTTGAACTACTTTCACTTATGCCATGGGGCTTAGACAGACGATGCCTGTTAAGCTTGTACATTTCGCTGAGCCGGTCCCATTTGGACTAAATCACTTGTGTGTGGTTCGGCCCGGCCCTCTGCTTTGGAAATATTGGATCCGGTTCACCTCCTTGGTTTGCGTCTTGCGACGGGTTCATTTTGCACTTCGCCTGATCTAAGCTTCTATGTTGGCACGCGCTAGATCTATCTTAAAAAGCGCCACCAGAACCTTATTTCGCCTATTCATGCAATATCTACTCTGATACACAACACCCATCTTACAGTGCACTGTGGAAGTATACAGGCTTTTGAGACTCTTCGGAAACAAACCCAATATAGTGCAGCATTTAAGCCTTCGACTCTAAAGTGCCTGCTCGTCCTTTTACATTCCGCTTTGCGACGTTAATCTCTTGAATACTGATATCTTGACTGCCCTGTGGGATGAGGCACCAGTTTAAGTGAATGGTCACTTGCAAAGTACAGTAAGCGGGCTGTTTCTCCGCAGGTCATTCAGCAAGAGTTTTTCTCTTTGCAGCAAACGTATAGCAATTACGCAGAGTTCTATACTGACGGCTCTAAGTCATCGTCTTTTTTGGCTCTGCAGTATAATCCAGTTCTTACTGTAAAGCTGTGCAAACTGAAACTCGCAAGCACTTTTACAAAAGGTGTTTCTGGTATTTTACTAGCCGTTGAACATATCCCTAGTGAATAAGCCACTTGTATGAGAATATTTTTACTATATAAGAACTATATAATTTATATAAGAACGTATAAGGACCATATGAGAAACTTATAAGAAACTTCTCGCAAGTTTTTACATGTCTCTTATATGTTCTTATATATCTTATATAGTTATTTTATGGTTCTTAAATGGTTCTTAATGATAAAAAAGCTCTAACAAAAAATAATACGGAGCCCGACGTTTCAAGGCCAGTTCGGCCCCTTATTCACGGGTGACTGTTTTCGTTCTTGTCGTCTTGCAAATTGCCCGGTGTTGTTGGCTTCTTTAAACCTGCCGTTGTTTCTTCACGTGTGCTATGGTTCGTAGCGCCCCGGGTGACGCACCGCAAACCCAACACGTAGGCGCTTGGAAGTGTCCCAGCTGACCGATTGACGTTACTTTCGGTGTTTGAATGTACCACGACTCAAATAAAGGCGTCTTCGCCAGTTTCTTTACATGCCAAGAATAGAGCACTTGTTGAATTCGATCATGTGACCCTCTTTATGGACGTCTTCTGCCAGCGGCTACCCTCCACATTATTCTTTTTGACGTCACACTGATGTTAAAGTAGACGTTCTGGGAAGTATTTAGTTTACCCAACGTAGGAGGCGGTGCAGTCACCGCAGGAGATCCTGTAGGCGAGTCCCTGAGCCTTTACCTAAGCGGGACGATCCTTTGTAAGAGAGAAGAGGCGTCCAATGGTGGACAGCGGTTTATGGACCACACTGGCGCCGTATTTTCAATTATATGGCTCTTATATGTTTTATCCCTTTCTTGCATGCTTCAAAAGCGTCCATGCGAATCATAAAAGTCTGCGTTTCTGCAAGTGTTGGTATTGAGTTGAGACCCAGGATTTGTTTTCTTAGCTTTCAGAAATGTAGTTTAATAATTACAGAACGTCCACTACAGTGGACAGCATGCACTGGACCCTTTCGTCTCATGACCATTACTTTTGTATTTTTCTTTCAAAACTCGACTTGGTTTTCTTGCTGGTGAAGCCTGGGATCCCGTGTTCCTGTCCTCTTCATCACTGGCATCACTTTGGCTGGCATCTTCACAGCTATCATCACACCTGCCTTGATCATCTTCTATGGCATAATCGATGTCATCATCCTTGATCTCTAAAAGATCATCATCACTTCCTGACGGCAGTCCGTCTTTAAGTAGGACACTGATTTCTAAGTCAGATAGTGGAATATCCAATAAAGCATCGATGTCTGCTTCTCTCAAAGGTGATTTGGTGGCAGATCATTTGTCTCTAAAACAAAAATAACAAAATATAGTAGTTTTTTTGAATATGTAGAATTATGGCGAACTATTCATTACAACAAAATATTGGACCATTCCAATATATTTAGAGCGCTGCTGACCAAATACAATTTGTGCATAGCACATGACCCCGTAATACTGTTGTTCATGGTGTCCACCAGAATGGGCAAGCCACAAATAGTTCGCTTACTGAACATGGACGACTTATTGGACACTCATATTTATAAAGATTACACCTCAAGACTTACTCGAAGGCATGAAAACGTTTGTCAGAGGAGTAATAAGGTTTTCCAACAGTTTACGACGCTTTTACGAGGATGCACATGCTTAGAGCCCTGCATATCCGCGGATATCCGCAGATATCCGCAGATATCCGCAGTAAACTGGCGGATGCGGATAAAAATTAGACAGATTTTGGCGGAATGCGGATCGGATGCGCATGTCAGGAGCTGCGGATGCGGATATCCGCGGATCCGGATCTAAATTTTTGCCCGGTGGCATTCAGTCCGTCGACTGACGTTTCATCTACAGATCGTTTCGTCGACACGCGACGTTTGATCGAAAGGCTTTCCGTGTTCGTTTCATCGAAAAACTTGAAAAGTTTTCGTCGCACACAACCCTGTTATTTTCGTAACAAACTTTTTGCGTCTCGCCTGGATTACAGGGGAGAGGGAGACATGGTTTGGTTAAGCACGCCTTAGTGAATCGCGCGCTAGCTTTTAGCGGCTTAGTGAAGAAATACGTTGTCCACAAAACGTCGCAGGGGCATGTGCCCACAAAACGTACAGCGTCGACGAACCGTGTGTCCATGAAATGCATCCCTACTGAAAAAAAACCATTTGGCGCCTACATGAAAGTAAACGGGTTCATACCGGTAACAGTTTAGCCATACCGGTCACCAGTTTGTCAAAGGGGTCGCTCGTATGGCTCAAGGGGTCCCCCGTATGAGCCATAATGCTCACCTTTTTGGGCAAACAGGTCACTCCTTTGGCAAACGGGACACTCGTCTGGGCAAATGGGCCACTCGTTCGGGCAAAGTTGGCGCACGTTTGCTCAAACTGGTGAACATGTTGTACAAGCGGGTGACCGGTGACCGTCAAACTGTACCGGTTTAATCAAACGGCTCTCCGGAGCCCGTTTGATACTGAACGTACAGATCGGTGGTATGGGTACGCCTGTTTCAGCCGTGGCAGCCTGTTTCCGGAAGGCAGGAAGCGCCGGTTCATCGATTTCAAATCGTCCGCGTAATGCAAGTATTTATATTTATATTTTAATTGCGCTGATGTTCGCTTTAACTGCAACTGCAATAAGCAAACTTTTTTTTACGTAAACGCGCGACGTTGGCGAGCCGATATTTTTGACAGAACTTTAAAACTTCGGCGTTTTTGTTGGCTCAATTTACTTATTCAGCTTGAATCTCTCTCGCAGAAGACGCGACCACGTGAAAGAATATACTTCTTGACCCCGTTTCACCTCAATTCAAGACGCAGCGAAGGTAGCGCTCGAACACGCGGCTGCAAGAACATCGAGCATTGCGAGAGCACGCCCGCCATTGCAGCAGTCAAACTACGAGCTCGCGCTGAGTACTTTCTTCTCTCCGGCGCAACCCGAGCGGCAGGCGCCATTGCCTGCACTGCGCCTTGACCTCATTGACCGCGCCCTTTCCCCCTCTCTGCTCACCTGTCACTAGACCCGAAGGAAGAGGAGGGCGCCAGCGGAAGCGAGCTACACGCTGATAATCATCGCCTGCGAGATAGATCCGGTAATGGGCCCACTGGTAGCCACTTTTTTCTTTGTCTGCTTGTTGCCCGTTCAATTCGAACTTCGTTCGTCCAACCTGCTTCGACCTGTAGTGTTACCCTGCGGTCTTATTTGGATGTCTCGACAACGTATTGGATGTGCACCAGAGCTATCAGTGTTCGAAAAGTCCTACGCGTATATCGGCCACAAGCGATTCTTCAAAGAAGTCAGCAATTCTTGCGGTTTGGTTGGGTTCGGCAAATGACAGCTTGTGCGCCGCATCGTGTTGAAACTTCAACGAGCCTTTCTTCTCGTTTTTGTGTTTGTGTGGTTGTGTGTCGACATATATCGGATTGCATCTTTCAAGTCCGCTATTATTATGGTAAGTGCAGTGCAACCTACTTGTTGGCAACGATTGACCGTTCTTCTACGCGTAGTCTTCCAGACAGCCGGGAGAATAATTTCGCCGAAAGTTTACCATTATAGTCTAGGATTACCTCAGTTCTTGTTTGCTGTGCAATCTTCTCAGTTGCATAAAAGCTTAGAGTGCCTCTTCACATGTCACAGACCGCTTGCACGTTTGTACTTGTTTACAAAATAGGTTGTAATAAACTTCTAGGAAAATTGAAAACAATATTTTGTGTCTGTTTTCCTGCCCATTTGCAAACACCTGTGCGAGCACATTTTTTCTACGGGTTTCCTGCATATTATAAATAGGTTTATGAGTTTCGGGACGTCTTTAATAAGTTTAAGGTAATCAACCTTCCAGACAATGCCCATTTAGGGCTAGCGAATAATTTGCCTATCCGAATGGCTCGTTCAAATCTGTGGTCACGTGCCATGTCGAACGGTCGCCTGTATCAAACGGGCACCCGTATCAAATGGGTACCGTATCAAACGGGTACCCGTATCCCACAATCACGTTTGATCCGAACGGATCGACAAGTGCGCCACCCGTTTGATTCAAACGGGTCGACCAGTTTGCCACCCATTTGAATTTCAAATGTTTTTTTTTTTTTCAGTAAGGATGTCCGGGAAAAGTTGTCCACCAAACGTATTTCCACGAAACGCGTTTCGAAGAAACGATGGGGATCCTAAGAAAGACCTGATTCTTACTGAAGTTCGCTTCAGTTAGTGCATTTCATCTCATCAAAAATGCTATCTATAGAAAAAGTAAAAGTAAAGAATGCAGGGCATCAATCGTCCCGAAAAAGCTAGTTCTTTGGCAGGGAAGTGCTGAAAACTTTCTCGGACAAAGAAAACCTCAAACGAACAAGTCACAAGAAAGTAGAAGAAACCTTGCCCTCTCCGCAGAGAGTGGTTTGGTCATGATACCAATAACAAAAGAAGTGCTTCTACAGCGAGCGCGACCCTGTGGCGCCACGGTTTGCAGAGTTTCGGAATCAGCGGCGCACTCCCATAGGCAGCCCTTAAATTGCCTGTTTCTTTTTTGTATGCTTAGAGTTCTAGCCAAGAAAGTCTGGTAGTTCATAGTCGTCCGGTTACGACGCCAGGGCGCCAGCAATGCCAGCGGCTGCCGCGCGCAACCTCCGTAGCCACCAAAAATAAAAACGTTTTTTTAATATATATATGTAGGCGCCTGCAAGCCGCGATCTTTTCGAACAACACGTTAGTCTATCCGATCAGGCCTTGACTCTGACTTAGCGGCGCATCTGCCCGCTGGCTGACACGAAAAACCGTGAGACTCGAGGCGGCCGCATACGCTCGGTAACATCACAGAAAGGATTTTGCCTTCCACCACTGCTTCGCCTCCTCTCTTTCAGAACCGTTTTTTTATAACCTTTTTTCCAGGTTTTTAGACTTCAGGAGAGAGTTAAGGGGCCACAGGTGAAAGTGAATCCCGGATGAAAGCTCTCCGGAGAAAAGCTCACCGGAGATAAGCTCACCAGAGAAAAGCTCACCGCAAAACCGGCGGATTTCGAGAAAAGCTCACCGGCTATTGTGTATGTAAGCTCACTTTTTTTATATGGAGGCTGTAGCATCATGCGTAACATGTTTCCAATTTATTATCATTAAAATTCGTCAACTTTGTAAAAAGAAAATGTCCTTTTTGTATTATTTGTTAAGCTTATTGGGTATATTGTTCCCAAATTTATAATTGCGGGCCAGTGTTTTCTGGGGTTTACTCTCTAGGCAACTAAAGCCTAACTTAAAACTTTATGAACTTGAAGAACAGGAAAAAGTTCGAAAACTTAATAATGTATGCCTGAAACCTAAAAATCTACACTGTAAATTCCGAAAATCCGAAAGTGCATGCGCAACAACGCGATGCTGAAATTCTCTTCGAAGCTTTTGTTTACCTTTGAAAACATAAGAAAACAGTAACTAGAATATCGAGGTTTCTTTCTTCCACGGACATGCACGTTTTCTAGCCGTTCGTGCTGGTGTTTCCACACGTTGCCTTTGTGTGATAGTGCCCTTCTACGGCGAGCCGCCCATGGCCTTCAGAGTTGCACACTGTCACCATTGTTACTCGTGACCTATATAAGAACTAGTATTCTGTAAGGTAGCCAATTGGGCTAGCTGGTAAGCGTTACACATGATGAAAACCGCTCAAACGACGACGACGGAGTGAAGACAACAAACACGACAGAACGAAGCTGCTCTCCCAACTGAAGTTTTGTTAGTGAAATTAACAGAAAGAAAACAGCGTAGCCGCCACTGATCACGTCAACAAACACATACCTATCTATAAGGCACTACACAACCTAACCTTTGAATGTGAAGCGGTTCACACACCGGTATTCATATTAGCTCGCAAAGAACGAACCTCTTTATTTTTACAGAGCTACCGACGGCGGTAGCTCTGACTGTAATACACTGTCACTGTCAGTGTCAGTGTAAAACACTGTCAGCTGTCAATAAATTGTTGTCTTTCTCACCGGTTCCCAATGTTCTGATTTTATACTAGCGGCTTCATTATTATACAAAATTGGTGTATACTAATTTCTGAGGAAGTAGTGAATATGCCCAAATAACTTTAAGAATATTACAAAAAATACATATTTTCAATGAAGTGACGAATTCGAATTGTGTTAAATTGCCACGTGTGACGCAGAATCTGCTAAGCTATGCAAAAATTAAAAAAAAAATCGGTGAGCTTTTCTTCGCATCAGCTGAAAGGCCGGTGAGCTTTTCTCCGCATCTGCCGGTTTTGCGTGCGCTTTTCTCCGGTGAGCTTTACCCGGTGAGCTTTTCTCCGGTGAGCTTTTCTCCGCCACCCGGTGAAAGTATCCGATTCCGCGTGCGGAGGGGAAGAACGCGGTCGGCGTGATTTCCGCTGATTTTGCTAGTCTAAATGTAATCGTAACCTCTGATGGTCAGCAAGAACATCAACATGGTTCCACATTTTGCGGATGTGGTTGGGATACGGATACAAAGTATGCGGATGCGGATCGGATACGGATGCAATAATGTAAAAAGTATGCGGATGCGGTTCGTATGCCGATACAAAGTCTCCGGATGCGGATCGGATGCGGATACTTACACTGTTATCAGCACAGGGCTCTACGGCTTTACCTGGAATTTGTGGAAGCTGCCATCTTGAATGCTGAATATGTTAACACCAGTGGAATTGTGGCGCCATCTATGAGTGGCAATCGAAAACACATATGTCCAGGGAAGTGGGCACCATGAGTACGGGTATTAAGTCGCCTGGTAATTTATTTAAGAAATAATTAACTTTAGCCACTGTAGTGGCCACTATGCAACAAAGGGTTAAATATCTTGTATGATTCATATGTGTGTATTGGGCAGAGAAATTTCTCATGCAAATGAGATTATTCAATAGGGATGGCGAATCACATTATAGAAAAGTTATTATCATCAAAGATTCCCCATGTGTTTTACTGGCAATTGCATCTATACTTCCTAAGAAAAAAATCCCCCCCCCCAAAAAAAAAACACACATATATATTCTGCAATATTATTGCATTTTCTTTATTTTGCTAGGTTTTGGCCTTTGTTTAGTTTTCTACGATCCTTTCTCTAGCCTTCTGTTATTACGACCTCCTTCGTGGTCACTGGAAGTAGACAGACACTTCTTTATCACAGCGGCTGCCGTGCTCTTGTCCGCGTCCATGAACTTGGGATTGTGTGAGGTTTTGACCAGTTTTTACTCATTAGATCGCGTTCTTCAAAAAGTAGCTCGCAAAAAAAAAAAAACACTGGAGCTACAAAACGTGTCAATCTTTTTCCAAACTTAATTCGTTTTCTTGTTATTTCAGTAACAATTAACATTGATTAGGTACATATATTACAAAGGAAGTTAGCAAGTCAGCGTCAGCAGCTTAAGCTTTTGGAAGTAGTCATTTTTATGGAAAGAGATTATGGAAAAAAGGTATCTGACTGGACCGGGCCGCCCGGAGCCTTGGTCGGTCGCGTACCGTCACGGGGAGAGACAAAGACAGAGACTTCCTCCACCAAAAATTCCACCCTCTTTTGGTTCCTTCCCCTTCCTCCTCTTTCTTTCGTTGACGCATATGTATGAACTTACGGGCCCAGGTTGGGTACACAAGCCATTGCGGTATGGGCAGCACTGCCTTTTGCGACCTTGTGCGCTTGTGTAATCCCAAAGGAGCACAAATAAAGTATTAGTATTTGTATTGTTAGGAGGAAAGAAGAAAGGGTCTCATAGGAGAGGCCCGTGCATCTCATGTTTCGCGAAATACTGCTTTCAACAGTCATGCAGACACCATCTTAATCGACTTTCAATCAGTGTACCAAATCCATCGATCATCCAGAGTCTGACAGGTTGGTGGAAGTGCAGCGATTCCCTTACTTTCGCAATCCCTATCAAGACCTGGTGCTGGACAGTGGGGGCACCACCAGAGAACCCACCATGTCTAACGAAGATGCCAACGTGATCCCCCCCCCTTCCCCCTGCCTCGACTGCAACCATCAACCATCGCCAGGGGGACCCTCAGATATTCACGGAATCTCCCCTTTCGGACGTGGACGACTGGATCAAACATTACGAACGCGTGAGTCAGCACAGAGGATGGGATGATTCCATTAAGGCGGCGGTCTCACGGCCCCTACCATAATACCGGTGGCAGCTGTACTAACGCTCCTGTTTGCGGTGCAAATGTCGCGTCTTTTCGCGTGTTACGTATTTCGTTCTTATTGCAAATAAATTGCCAATTCATCATTACTCTTTTAGTGCAAAATATGATACGCATGCTTTAAAACTTAACGCACAATAAGAAAACAAAAAGTGCAAGTTTTGATACTTTCAAAGACATACCTCCATGCATTCCAAGTGTCTAGACTTGTAATGCGTCCAAGACGCGTTCTTATTTTTTAATTAAAAGATGAAGGACTCGTCTAGTTCCCTGTATACGTGTTTTTCTGAATTAGCGCGCTCACATGTTTTAATATTTATTCAAAAAGAGCCTTTTTTATGCAATCTTGAAGTCTCGTAACTCAGTTCCACATCATAACGCAGCAACGACACTTAAGGGCATGCTCTTGGAAAATATAGGAACTCCGCATACAAAAAATTAGAAGTGCAACGCCACCGTTTTTTTGTAAACACAACTTGATTGTGATAAAATTTTAAAGAATTTCTAACGCGTTCTTGGTTTTCTCAAGACAGCGTTCTGGCATCTGATCTAACT
>JAZHYW010049807.1:0-14876 GCA_037355805.1 Ixodes ricinus
GCGTGTCCGCAAGCCAGCGGCTCCACCGCTCCACGCCCAAGGTCGGCGTGGCGAGGAGAGCGCGCTTGCTTGATCGTCGACACAAGTACGCCGCAGACGAAATAAGGGAGCGGAGGGACGGCATGCATGCTTTCGCATTAACAACTCATAAGAAGTGCTTAGGTGTATCTCCAGCCTTTTTATTTTGTTAGTCGAAAGAAAACGAAGCTTTTTTTTCTTTCGGACATTTTTAAGTTTTGATAACTACGAAATTTGAGTCAGATTTATTAATTGGAAAGTGTATCATGTACGCGATGTTATATTGTTTTACGATTGTAAGTATAATTTAATTTTAATTATATTTTATAGTGTATTTGTGGTAGAAGAGGTCACCGCCAGGACAAGATACAGGCAACAGATACTGCGCACATCTCTCAAGTTATCTCTTCCCTTGCATAGCTGTCACAGGAGCTTCAAACACGCAATGTAGTCGATTTTGGTTTGAGACAAAGGAAGCAGGTCGCTATTTTTTCTAAACAGAGTTCCCAAGCAATTCGATAGATTGTTGTCGCTAGAACGGCATCGCTAATCTACCGTTCGCTCAAATGAACACCGCCATTCGCTAAAGTGTCGTTCGATGAAACATCGTGGGCGGGGCTTCGTTTGCTAAAACGTCGTTCGGTCATTCAGTGCCTTCCAGGTCGTAACCAAATCAACGTTAAACACGGAACATGGCAGTGTGTTAATAGTTTAAAATTTATAGTTCCTACCATTTTGACGAATGAAATAGAAAAGTACCTGTAAAAAGTAACTTCACTTCATTACAAGTTGTTGAAAATGTGCCTAAGAAACAGATACAGATGCCGAGAAATTAAAGTACACAGGTTTGTACCTTAGGCACAACAAAAGTACGTACATACCGATTTTCAGTTACTTGTACCTAGGTACTTTACAACCCCGCTCCATACCTCGTTCATTTAACTATAGCTCAATGATGTTGAGTCCACCTTGAAGTTGTCTTCTTAGTGTTTTGACACAACTATTTGAAATTCATATGCAAATATCATCGGTATATATTCTTACACCAATCGGTGATGGAATATGTCTTGGAAGTTCAGCAGTAATTGAATTAAATAATGTCGGACTGAGAACATTTTCCTCCGGAACGCCATGTTTGAAAACGTGTCTTCTAGTCCCTCCATTCGTTGTATGCATAAATATAGTCGTATTTGTAATGAAATTTTTAATCTATCGTAAAACACGGCCTCTAACTCCGAGTTTTAAAAGACTGCGTTAAAGCTCTAATGACTAACAGTGTCATATGTCGCTTTATAAGTAATAATAAGGCGATTGTACTTTTTTCAAGCTTACGTTAGTGTTCCATCGAAGTGACTAAGTCTAGAATGCAGTCCATTGTGCAATGTTTCGAACGAAAGCCAGGTCATTTATTCGGAAGGTTTTTGGTTGATTCAAGCCACCATTGTAAGCGTTGATTAATTTTTATTTTTCAAAATGCTTCCCAACGCGGGTACCATAAAATTCCCACAGATAGCCAACCTAAAATCGATAAAAGAATTGGGTGAAGATAAGGAGTGGGATAACTTTTGGTGTCCAACCAAGACAAACTGAAAAAAATATATTTATTTTTAGATTATTTGTGTCGTCACGCTTGTTGTAGCGGCGTGGGGTACTGAAGCAGAAATGACAGTACTTCCCAGTCAGCAGTGTTCGCTTATATCCCGCCAAAAGTAACTATACGCTTTTACGCCAGGGTCATCATTGATCCGAACAAAATCTCTAGGGGTGGGCTATTTTTCAGTGTTTAAAAGAAAATTCAAAATCAACCCGAAAATAGGGGTGGGTAAGCTTTCAGGGGTGGGGCATCTTTCGGGATTTTACGCTAGTCAGGCTGACTGGCAGGAACGAGGCTAATTTCACTGGGTCTTTGCTGGTTTTAGGAGAGCCGTGACTTTGGCTGTTCTCCACTGTTCAGGCACAACTTCGCCAATCTTGATAGAGTTAAACATTTTGAGGTGATTGTTAGTAGCAGTCGGACCAATGTTCGCCAGTATTCCCCATGTTATCAATTCGGGACAGGGTGACTTCCACCTGCTGGTTGATTGTAAGGAGCATTTCATTTCACGAAGTTGTGAAGAATGGTCAATTTGTGTATCAAAGGCATGTAATTCGCAGTCAATGGCTTTTTGGGCTATGACGCGGGATGCACTGTACTTTAACGTCATGGCTGCATTGTTCGAATTTAACAGTAATTCACAAAATTGGTCTGCGAGTACCAGTTCTCATACTCCTCTTGGCAACGCCATTGCGCGGAGAGGATACCTCTGTATTACTGGTGAACGGAATGCCGTGACTATGTTCCATTCCCTTGTGAAGTATTTCACAGCTACCAGCTTGCCAAAGAGTTGTCGCCATCGATGCCTGGATAGCTGTTTCAGCTCGCGACCGAGAAGGACGTGGATGTACTGAGCTTTTCGATATTCTTCTAAAATCTCCGACCTTCGATATTTCCTTTGTGCTCTACGGCGTATCGGAATAACTTTCTCGCATGATGCATCTATTCCCGCATACTCTTCCGGGGCAGACACTGGTCGTGTCACAGCATCAAAATTTGCCTTCACAATCGAAGTAAACTTTTCTAACGTATCCATATTTTTGCAGTGCATGGCATTCAGTCCCCAGAAGCTACGCCAATTCATGATATTGATATTTCTTTGTTTCCGGCTTGAACACATCGCTTTTGAATACTGTTCAAAAATGAAAAGGTGGTAACTCCCGTGCATTTCAATGTCTATGGTCCAGACCATATCAGAAACAAAATATATCTTGTCAGCAAAGTTTTAGGTTTAGAACGCTCGAATAACTGCATCCTCGAATAAAAGTTTGGGAGCCATCGTTTAACAAACCTACATTATTTTTGTTAAAGATGTCTATTATTTTACAGCGCTTGTCACATTGCATACCACCCCATATTGTATTATCTTAGTTAAAATCACCACACATAACGAACGAACTAGCAACAGCATCTAAGATGAACGTGATATTTTTACGATTATTATATCGAACCAACCATAGCTATGGTTTGTTCGATATAAATGATAATTATGCTCAATTCTTTCTCACCAAACTTGACTTTCCATGCAACATATTCTGGCCCTTCAGATGAAGATGTGCACAAAAAGATCGAATCGTATTGTTTGTTCACGCAAATCAAGGCTCGACTTGAACCACGTAGATGTTTAGAGCTGTATGAGATATAGCCGGCCAGTCTAAATTAATCGTCCGTGTGTCCTTCAGATATTGTAATAACAGGAAACTTAAATTCGGCTACGAGCTTCCTGAAGTCACCCATTTTGGTACGGAGATAATTGGCGTTCCACTGAAATAGTTTCGTTCGGCGATATTCTTCATTCATTTACATCAATCTATTTGAATCCAGTAAAATAGTCTCCTTAGCAAAAAGCTTTTTACGTCGGAGATGTTCAGGGCATCGGGAAGTGATTTGATGATGGCCTTCACTGCGAGCAATACCAGTTGGAGAAGCAATTGTTGATCCATCCCTTGGTGCGGTGGGTTCCCGGTGTGCCTGTACCGCTGATGGCCGTGTCACAAGTGGTCGACATTTTTACATGGGAAGTTGAGGTTCTTCAAACTCTGCGGGCGACACATGCGGTAGGCACCGTTGACCCTGACTGTAGAGATGCTATTAGTAAAATTGGAGCAGGGGTCATTGGATCACATTGAGCTTTCACTTTTGTGGTACTTGCCTGTTTCTTCGAAGGTCGTTGCAACATATGTGATTACGTCCGTTCTTTCTTAGGCGTTGATATTTATTTTTGACTTGGTGTTTCAGGCTGGTGTACCGTCTCTGGATTCGGAGGTGGCGATCTACGATTGGGGGCACGACCGTTCAATATTTCCTGTTTCCTCAGCACAACGGCAGCTTTCTTGCTGGAGCAGCCAGCATATGTTGTCGCATGAGAACATCTGCAATTCGCGCAGTTTGGTTCAGAGCGATAGTTGCAGTGTTTGTGGTGATGTGGACCGGCGCAGATCTTGCAACATCATTTGTTCCTGCAGTTTTGTTCGATATGTCCAAACCGTTGGCACTGGTTGCATTGAATTTGGTCGCCAAAGTGTTCCTCCACAAGGTGGCTCATAAAACCCAAACACACATGATTTGGCATCGGGCGGTCTTGTATAAACCGAAGAATCATGCTGTACCTTGTGTGAGGCGTTGAGGTGGCGTCCTCATTGTCTCTTGAATGCGACCTGACTTTGGACGTATGTAACACCTGCATCATGTCGACATTATGTGGACGAACTGGACAAACGCGTGCTTTTTTGTCTCTTTATTACAAACAACTCATATTATGAAATTTTTTTTTTGTGTGTGTGTGTGTGTGTGGGGGGGGAGGTGGAGGTGTTTTAGCAAAGAGACAATTACCCGGCACTTTCTTCCACTGCAGGTGGCTCTCCAGAACACATCCGGGTTTCATTTCTGTGGGGGATCTATCATCAAACCGGACATTGTTGTGACCGCTGCGCATTGTCTAGAAAGGCACGTATACGCTCTGCTTGGTAAGAAAAATGTCATGAGCAGTGTACTTTCCTTTCTAGAAAAGAGCCAGGGGATATATTAGTTCGCGCTGGACTCTTGGATCTCAATAACCCGCCCAACTACAGCCAACTGCGCCATGTAAGTATCATACCGTTAAATCATGACGGCATTTTCATTTACAGTGTTGATTAAGTTTTGAGGTTTTTACACTCGAGGGATATTGTACTACTGAGAGTCCATTAGCCACTCTGTTCACCGAAGGTAAAGTCGTATTGGCTCTATACTGGTCACGTCAAGGAAAAATGAAGGTTTGAGCATTATTATCGCGCTTCGAGATGTAGGAAAAGATTTAGTCGGTAAAGCGAGAATGATGTTTTAGCGTTTCAAACGTGTTCGTCTTGATAAGATGGCATAAAGACATAAAGATTACCTAGGATGCTCCTACATATATCCTAATTCAACAGATGATTAAAAAAATTAGTAACGTTTCGCGAAAAACCGATGTTTGTTTACTATGGTGGTAGAGGTGAAAGCGAGTGTAGGTGCAATATATTTCGGAGAGGAGTGTATAATAACAGTGAATCATTTATATTTACCGAGACAAAAGATTATTCGAGGAATGATTAAACAAATCAATTTTATTAAGGTCACAAGACATACTCGAAAGAACTCTGCTTATTTCGGCCCTCTCGTCTGGGACTAAGGATTGTTGTTGGAGGGCCGTTCTAGACCAGCGATGTCGTTACTAGCGATCAGATAGGTACGTAACGCGTTATTAGTAACCAGTCACTGCTCTCTAGTTACTGTTCCGGTCACGAGTAAAGTATTTAGTTGCATTTCAATTGAAGGAACGAGTAACGTACTTAGCGACTTTTAAGGTCGCTAAGTACGTTTGAGGTTGCAAATGTTTTTGCCAATTACTTTAGCAACTGCTGTTGTACCGGGCAACAATTTGTCCGGTCCATGGATATCAAGATTGACTGCCACGATTTTTTGTCTTGTCCTAGAGTGGACCTGGAAGAAATCGCTGAAGCCATAAAAATCTAAAACCAAAGTTATCTTCAGGGGCCGACTCTATCCCATCCTTTATCATCAAGGGGTGTGGTGAACTGTTCATGCCCATCTCAGGACACATTTTTAACCTTTCTCTTAGTTCTGGAGTTTTTCCCTCGTTATGCAAATCTGCGGTTGTTATACCAATTTATAAAAGTGGTGATCGATCTATTTCCAGAAACTATCGGCCCACATCTTTATTGTTGAAGTTTTCCAAAGTGGTCGAGCGCGTTATACACAAACGAATTATTTTTTACTTTCACCGGAAATTTGATGCTTACCAGCATGGTTATCTGACTGGACGGTTGGTTGAAACTAACCTGTGCTTATTTTTAAACTATTCTGTTCCTGTTGTTATGAACAAAGAGCAAATTGATTGTATTTATTTTGATATGTCAAAAGCACTAATACTTTAAAAAAACAAGCCAGCTGTGATGATTCATGATAATAAAACCCTAGACTCAAAATACAGAAGGGGACAAACACAACACAACGTCTCAAGGGCGTGTTGTGTTGTGTCATCCCCTTCTGTGTCAAAGCATCTGATAAAGTGAACCACGAGTTGTTATTGCGCAAATTGCCCTTTTATGGTTGTTGCGCACCGGTGTGCAAACGGCTCCAAAGTTACATATCATTTCGCCCCAACAGCATTCGCATACATAACAGTTGCTAAAAAACTTTCTTTTGCAATTCCGGTGTTCCCTAAGGGTCAACTCTTGGTTCCTTTTTGTTCCTTATTTTTGTAAACGATCTATCGTCTAATGTGAAAATGCTGTGGTGTTGTTGTTCGCCCATGACATTAAGATTTTTATGAATGTTCGTACTCTCGCCGACTGTGATTCTTTACAGCTTGACGTGTCGCGAATAGTTCAGTGGTGCACATTGAATGACTTGTCACTGAACCCTCTAAAAACAAAGGTTTTAATTTTGTGCATACGTTATAATGTAATGTATAATAGTTATCTGTTAGAACTTGAAGGATTCCTATCGAACATGTATCTTCTGTAAGAGACCTTGGCGTGTGTATCGATAGTGCATTGACGTTTATTCCACACGTGTCATCTATTGTTGCCAGTGTAACTAAGATGCTGGGATTGGTATCTCCCATCACGCAGCAGTTTAAAAACCCAGCCTCTATTATTCGTTTATTTTGCTCCCCAGTAAAATCACAGCTTGAATTCGCATCTGTAGCATAACTCAATATCTGGAACGCAGACAGCGAAAATTGAAACTGTGCAAAAGCGTTTCGTACGTATTGTTTAGAACCGCTATTTCCAAAGTCGTTTTTATTATGAATATTACTTTCTCGTTGATAAGATCTCTCCGAGGCCATTGTCCGAAAGAAGCGCCGAGTGTTACTTAATTTTTCTACATAAGGTAGTAAATGGGATGATATATGACGATATGCCGTTATCCAGTATTCACATTCATGTCTCTTCTCGGTTAACTAGGAACGTTACTGCTTTTTACGTCATTGCCATGTGTAGATCTTCGCCTCTGTCACGTATACAATCGTTATATAATCACCCTCATGATACAAATATTGATATATTCAGTGATATATCTGTTTGCCGCAAGCATTTGGAAGTGCTTCCAACACACCTTTGACCTGTGCTTTACTTTGCTTGTATGGTGTTACTTTGTTTTTTGTTTGATTAAAAATAAAGATTATAATCATGATTAATACTATTATTGAGGCCCAGTGACGAGTAATGGTATTCCGTTGCTTTTGATGATTAACGTGTGGGACGAAATTTAAGCAGTCTCTCTTTAATTATAACATGAGTATACGTCTATTCCGACCAACAAAAGCAGACGGGCAACCTCAAAAAAAAACTAAACAGTACGACAGTGTAGCAACGTTCATCGCTGAAGTCGTCAGTTGAACTGTACAACTGGAATATCCTTCACCCAGCGAGCACACTAATGTTCGTTGATTGAACCGTGTGGAATCGTGTACAGATCGAATGGAAACACAACGGTTGCCAACGCGGGAAGCCACAGATCCCATTTTCAATTTCGAACTTTTGATTCTGATAGAACAAAGAGAGAGGGGAATCCCAAATTCACGAGCTTTTGCTGAAGCACGAAACTTCCCTTCATTCGAGCGCATCAGAAGAACGACTCTTGAGCGTCGCCTGAGATGTATTCTAAAAGAAGGGGGAAACATATCTGATGAAAACTTCGAGTCAGCTACTGCTTAAGCGCAACAACTATTAAAAAAAAGAAAACATGAAACAAAATGCAGTTGTGTAATTGGTTGTCAGAATAACGAGAAAAGTAACTGGCTACATTTGATGTAAACTGATGCGTTCCTTTTGAAAATCGGTAACGAGTAACGTGTTTGGTTTCTTTTTGCGCGAGTAACGAGTTATGATATTTAATGAACTTTTTGGGGTAGCGTGTACATGTCTGCTAGCGATATGTTACTAATGTCACATTCCGTCTGGGGCGCGCACGGCACCGAGGTAAAAGGTCGCCCCCAAGGCCACGCCACTGCGCGGGTGCACCACGATGACGCACTACCAGGCGAAGGCGGAAGCATCCCCGCTGATGCGACGCGCGGTGCAAAGGTCACTGCAAAACATGAGCGGGTGGGCGGCAAAAAATATCCGCAAGAGCAGGGCGGTGGCTCGCGCTACATCTAGCACGGAATGAAAGTAACGAATTGTTTTTCAAGTGGATGGTTCAAGTATGCGACTTGTTTACACCGAAAAATTCTCCCGCCAACATAAAAACAAAGCCACATGGACTATGAAACGAGAGGCGTTTTACACAAATGCGATTTTATTGTCGGACTGGTGACAAGCGATAGGTACACGTCCGGTGTGAAAATCGAAGCAGAGGCGAGTGCGCGCAGGGGTTAAAAAAAAAAAACAAGAAGAAATTTAATTAGGCGATAAGAAGCGCGCACTTTTGGCGGCAAACACAACAAAACCATCAGGAGGAAAATGCAGAACGGAGCGTTAATGCAACAACACACCTCACGAACCTCCGGGCGGCGGGGCCGCGAAAAAATACAAGACCGCACTTCAATTCCCGAGCCGGCACAACGCGAAACAACTCACCGGTCGCGACAGAAACTGCAGCCGGGAAGTAAGTTCACCGGTGCAAAGAAGACGAAAGCTCCGAAAAAGGAAAGTCCCCGCTGGGACCCAAAGTCCAGGGGAAAAGTTCGAGCGAAGTCCGAAGGCTCTCCGGACGTCTTGAATCCGACGGACGACAGAAAGCTTGGATTGCTCGGCACTGGACTGCTCGGCGGCCGACGCTGCAACGCGGCACCGCCGCACGCACACACACACACACTCGAAAAGGGAAAACCGACGCCCGTCGTCACTGCTGGAATCGCCGCCAGAGCAGGGCGCGGGGAAGAAGATGGCAGCGCCGACATCACGTTCTCTCGAGGGCCAGGCCGCATGTTTTTGCGAGACGAGGAAGGAAGACGGACGACGAGGCGATAGAGAGAGAGGAGTCGTGCGAAGGAAGCCCGGAGAGCGTGCTCAAGGCCGTCGGTGCGCGGACCTGCATGGTCTCCTTCCGACAGTGCAGCTGGTGCAGCGACGCACCAGCGCGCCGCATGAAGTCCCAGGCGAACGTAGTGCAGCCGCACCGACATACGACCAGGTTAACCGGCACCGAGAAATGTCGCCCTACAAGGCCACGCTACTGTGTAGGTGCACCATGACGCACCACAGGCGAAGGCGTGCTATCCCGCAGTGCGGACGCGCTCGGTGCGAATACCGCAAGGGCAAAAACATGAAACGGTGGACGGTAAAAATATCCGCAGCAGGTGGCGGTGTCTGGCGCTATTCCAGTCCTGAAATGAGTAACGAACTGGTTTTTCAGTGGATGGTCTGGCTATGTACTTGTTACAACTGAAAATCTTCCCACAACATAAAAACAAACATGGACTACGAAAATGAGCGTTTACACAAATGCGATTTTATTGTCGGACTGGTGATAAGCGATAGTATATCGTCCTCAGGGAAAAATCAACAGAGGCGTGCGCGTAGGGTTAAAAACAAGAAATTTAATTTCAAGATAAAAAGCGCGCACGGCGACAACACAACAAAACTATCAGAAGGAAATGCGAACAGGCGTTACTAAAATAAACACACTCACGAACCTGGGCAAAGGGCCGTTGCAAAAATACAAGACCGCACTCAATTCCCGAGCGACAATAACGCGAAACAACTCAATGGTCATGACAGAAACTCGCAGCCGGAACAAGTCTACCGGGTAGAAGACGAGTCTGAAAAGGAAAGTCCCCACTGCGGGACCCAGTTCAGGGTTCATGAAGTCTGCTCACCGACGTCTTGAATCCGACGACGACGAAAGCCATAAGCTGGCACCGGTTGCCTGGCGGCCGACGCACGCGGCACTGCACGCACATTGGTCATTACCACTTCCCGAAAAGGGAAAACCGATGCCCGTCGTCATCAAGGAATCGTAGCCAGAGCAGGGGCTTGAGGAAGTTAGCTATAGCAGCGCGACATCACGTTCTTCGAGGTCCGGGGATGAAGCATACGCATAGAGACGATAGCGAAGACGGACGACGAGGAAGAGATAGAGAGAGGCAGCTGCTTAGCAGTTCAAGGCGTGTTCGACGGTGCAGCTGCAGCAACGCAATGGTGCCGCCAGCCGGCGAAGTCCCAGGCGAACGGGTGCAGCCGCACCGACACGACCAGGTTAACGTGACGCGTCCGTCGGTGCAGCGCGCGTGCGGTGCGCCCCAGACGAATGTGACATAAGCCATATAGGCACTCCCAGGGTTTTGATACGCTTCTGCGCATTGATGATCAAATCCACCAATAAAATCAGTAATTCTAATTATACAAATTTAAAGAACAAATCGACCGTTTTTGTCAATGCTCCGCAGGTAAAAATTTGCCGTTCACGAGTCGGGCGTTCAGCGAGTGAATTTGAATGTACCTGAAACATACAAATGACAGGCTCGTTCGTTGGCTGGACTCGCTTTGACTTTGGCGACAGGCATTATCGGTGCTGTTCGTCTTCCTGCCAGATCGCTGTTGGAGAATGCTGTTGCTGGCTGGGGGAGACATATTATACGTAGCAATGAAGGCTTCAGTTTTTGCCACCTGTTTGATTGCGCTTCATGAGGTGTTGCGTTGGTTAACGTCAATAACCGGTTTCGCCACATTGTAACTTACACCAAATGGAGATGTATCGCTCACATTGAAGGACTTCCTAGTTTCGAGTTGTGTGATCAGTTTAATTAATAGGCTCATACTCTTCATGTAAGTGTGGTCATATATTGGCAAAAACTGCGTGATCTGTATGATAGGTTTCATTTCAGAACTTGGTAATTTTTCTTCTGCGCTTTGAGGCATGGTAGACCTTGAATAACTCTGTACGCCAAGGAGGTGCCCCAGATCACAAAATTATGGGTTTTTATTTTTAATTGTTTTCTTCTGGCGAGTTTAACCCTCTATTGTATGAATTGTTTTCAAAGCTCTATTAAAAAATATTTTCAAAAATATTAGAATTTGTGTCGATGCCTGTGAAAAAACTACGTTTATTGCACGTACTTAACAAAACAGATGCGCCATATATGGCACACTATGCACATGAGATGCCATTCTGCACAAAGCTAAATCAGCGTTCTTTATGCTGTGTGGAAAGACACGAAACAGTTTGTCTTTTGAAAGTAGAGAGGGAACGTCACTGCGCGTTTGTCAAAACTAGCGCACGCAGGACAGTTTAATGTCGTCTACTTTTTTGCCCATTAGTCTTCTGAGAGACTCTTGCTTCTTTTTCTTTAGCTCTTTTTCCGACTTCAGCTGACACCCGCAGCCTGTTCGTCCGGACAGTTCCAGCGATAGTATCTCCGGCTTTGGCGAGCGCCATTTATGCAGCTTCGGGCTAGTAAAATAATTGTCGAAGTACACTGTGTGCATTATATGATGTGGGATCACTAGTGACGCGAAGAAACGACGTGTCCGCTGGCACCGCAGTCGGCTATTTTGCTCATATCGATATTTTCTTATTACCGTAGAGTCTAAAGTTACAGTGAAGACAGTGACTTTGACTCATTGCACAGTTTTGCTCTCGAATGGTACCTGGTAATTTTCGCATAGGTGTTCTGAATTTTGGCATTTTTAAGTGCTTTTTCAAAGCTGGTAGTTCCGTATAAATACAGCAAACTAACATCGAATATATAATGCTGAAGCGTCAGCACAGCAGGTAATTTTTAACTAAAAACTTTACAAAATTCCATATTGACAAAAAAGTAAAAATGCAGTTTGTGAGATATACCTAGTCATCGTTCAAGAAGAAAATCGTTCAGTCTGCATATGTCTCCACAGACGGCAATTAATTTGCTCTGTACAACATGGAACATTATGCAGATCGGCCTGCATTGATTTACGCTCAGACTTCGATATCTTTCAAATCTCAATAAACTTGTAGTTCCAAATATGGAACATTATGCAATAAAGGGTTAACTAGAATTTATTCTACATCACCAAACGTGTCGTAGCTGTCGGGAAGAAGCTGTGGATGCTCCCATATTACCTGCAGCAGTAGATCATTCAGCTCGAGCCATGTTGGGATACCAATAAATTAGCAACATATTAATATACTTGAAATTCAAGTACGAAGTTCATAAGTCTGTCCAGAATACGTGGTGCTTGTTTAAAGCAAATGCGACTATTAAAGTTTGCTAGAATTAACGTCTGGACGTAATGCTACGCTCAAATTTGCGATCGTTCTGGTGTGCGGACACGGAAGAGTTGTGATTGATGCCATTACAATCATTGGCCCTCAAGATGAAAGCTGTTCTTTCTGTTGCTTCATCAGTAATAGTCGAGAGCCTTTTTCAGTTAGCACTGTGCTCCATGCCGACTCGAATCATTAGGTGATGGGACAAATCAGAATGCGTCAGCTCACCATTCTTGACGTTTGGCTTGTTTTCTCGCGTTCTATCATCGCTGATCTAATTATAAATGCGCGACGAAGTCACTTGTAGACTTCAGCTAAAATGAAATAGGTTGCCACCAATACGGGTTTGAAGTCGGTTGGTTACCACTAGTTTTTTGCTTGCGATATCAAGATAGGAATACTCGAAATTCAGTATTTGTGGAGAGAAGGAGGCACAAGTGTTGCAAGCAGCATTCTTTAGTGAAATTTTACCACGCAAGCATGTGGTTTTTGTGTATACAGTTTATGCTTTCCGGTTAAATGTCTTCAACGAGACGATGGGAGCAGCAGAAAAGAATCAAACTGTAGGCAACGCTGGCTTGTATCTTTACTTGTAATTCACGTTGTTGTAGGCTACAACCGCACATCAGTGAGGCTCATCCAGATCAAAACGGGCAGAGGTGCGATTCAAACGGCAGCGCAGCGCTCGTCATCGATCCATCATAACAAATAGTACATCTAGGAACAAGCCAAACAAATTGACAAAATAAATGCGATAGCGGCTAAGACGTATGCTGGCGGCGGTCTTCATGCTTAAAGATTTATTAAAGGGTTAAATTGAAAGATTTCACTACTTTCGTCTAAATCACTGCTTTAGTATCGTTCCGTAACGTTAATAATGGAATAAACTTAAGTTTTGGTTTTCCAAGCAACGACAATCGCCAAAACGATGGGAGAACAGAGCGTCGTTCGTCCCCACAATCCAATAACAGTGTACATGGGTCTGGTACCTAGCTTGCCGCCAACGTTTCTATAGCCAATGCTTGTCATTAAGTAGAAAACGCGTGTGCTGAGCAAGCATTGTTAGAGTCTGTATTAATTCTCATCATCGCAGCAAATGAACATGACACTACCTGAATATCCGCCCAGTACTTCGATTGTTACGAGCCGAAGTCGCAGTGCCATGCAGTTCTCGTATCCTATCCATGAGCCGCGCTCGACTGTCGCCGATTGGGCAAGCCTGATCCACAATTACGTCGTTGCTTTCAAAGGCAAGACTTAGTTGTTCAGCTCGTTTTGTTTCCGCAATTTCACCACATCAAATAGCCTTCTTTATCAGTGGAGATTAGTAGAGGCAATTGGGCCAACCTAGGACTAGTACGCTTCTGCAAAGGCATGTTCATTCCAACTGATATGTACTTACAACTGCTGTGCAAACAATTCAAGTAACAAGGCGTCTTCATCCCATTGTAGGATCTTCAACTTTACGCGCATGTTCGTTGCTTCTGAAAGGAGCAATCACGCGCCACGGTAATGAATGCTGAAATGGGAACCGCGTTTATTCCCATTTCTGGAAAGCCAGTCTTTAGGGGCAGATATCAACTCGCGATGCTGAATGACTGTTTACAACGCGAACTGAACTAGCCTGATTTTCGCCTCTGGAATTAAGTGATCAGGATTATGTGGAACACGCTGGAACGTGCATATCAACTTTAATGGCAGTGAAGCCAGTTATCAGCTGGTACCCGTGTACGATTTAACTTGAGCACTGATCAGCCAGCATCGTGGCGATGTCGGTTTCTTTGAAGCGGCAACAAAGTTGTCTCCGCTATCGCTTATCATATAGCGAATAGCCCAATCAGAATGGTGTCCCGTGAATCCTCATAATAAAACGATCTGTAGGTGTACATAATAATAGACAGGGGCTAAATATCGTCGATAAGCTTCACTGAATGAACTAAGATTCGCTCTTTACGTATTAAATATATAATATAAAGACGAAGCCTAACCAGACACTCTGTTGAGCATAACTGAAAACCACTGTAACAAAGTGATGTTAGAAAGATTGCGCGCATGGGTATAATGGTGCGCTAAATGTATACCCTGCATTAAGCGCAAGGCTATGTTGGGAAAATCGCCTGCAGCGCGTTTTACAGCGAAGCTGAGCCCGACCTGTTGTCATTTTGCCTGCGTCGACAAAACATAGCCGAAGCCAATACACAGTGCCTTCCGCATTAAGCTCTCCTCAGATTTGCGGGGCACTCCGGCTCCATCTGAACCCGCCGCCTGGGGATCCGGTAGGCTGACGCTTTGCCTCGTGCTATATGTCGGTCATGTGGTTTTGAGACCTTTTTGTGTGGTTTTCGCGAGCAGCTAAAGTACAACATGATAAAAGAGTTGCCATGCACTCAAATGTGATAAGGCGCGCGCCTGGGTTTTCTTTTGGTTATTTTGTCTGTCGGCTGCTGTTTTGTCGACGCAGACTACAATCCCAACCAACGGGTCGAATACTGACTTCTGCGCTGTAAAACGCGCAGGCGCGTTTTCCCAACACTAGCCTTGCGTTTAATACGGGTATCATTTTGGCGCACCATGCTACTGTGCT
>JAZHYW010049808.1:0-70431 GCA_037355805.1 Ixodes ricinus
CTACGTAACAGATCCTTTTTGTCAAAACTCCGTCAAGCAACACTGGCGGCCGCCATATTTAATGAATCGCTTCCTGAGCGAGGCCGATGATTGGATCCGAGTCGACGCCGAACGGTGACGCACTCGGGTTCAATGGAGGTTCAGAGTGCGTGCCCGAATATGGCGGTCTCGGATGATTGACGCAGCAGCTACCGGAAGGAGCGCACTTTTGAAAAGGGTTCATAGCCGCGGTCACACTGCGAATGCATCATACGACAGAGAGTCGGCAGACACTGTCTGAAGCGTGTTACTTTCTTGAATGAACACTGGTCATAAAAAGCTCGAGGCGCACCTAAGCATTTCTTATGAGTTGTGAATGCGAAAGCATGCAAGCCGCTCGTACGCTCCCTTTTTCGTCTGCTGCGTACTTTTCGTCGCCTGTCAGCTGCGTGTGCTCTCCTGGGCACACTGACCTTGGACGCTCCATGTTAACGGCGCGGTGATGAACACGCAGCGCCATAGGGTGAGCGGTCGTGGAAACTGACATGCGCAGCGGCCAATGGGAGCCCCGTCGACGCGCGCCAGCCAATGGAACCGAAGGCGAAATCCGTCAGGTTTACTTCGCTCCTTTGGGATCGGGGGAAAGCTAGGTGCCGTCTTCGCGCTTCAAACTGATGACGTCAGCTCGCTCCATGGGACAGTTAATGCTTCCGCATTAAAACACCGTCGTTACTGTCGTCTAAGTGGCTGCGAACGCAACGAACGAAAATATCCGAGCACTGCACTATACGGGTATACACTCGGAGGGAGCGCCTATTATTAAGTTTCCTTTGTTCAGTTTACCCAACAAGACGGGTGAGCGCTTTCGCGTCGTGGAATGTCCGTAGCAAAAAACAGGCGCCATTCGCCACTGGGAATGCATTTCGATTCGAGCATGACATCATTCGATCATCTCGCTCGAAAAGCTGAATTAATAAAGACTATTGATTGGTGTGACGGAGCGCGTCACGGAGCACTGCGCGTGCAGGAACCTCTGCGAGCGTGTAATCACAGCCTCCTCTATACTGACAAAGCCTGGCAGATTGCCACGAAAAGCGGCCGCCGAAATTGAAAAGGTAGAGCGGCAGACAACGGACGAGAGGAGAGCCACGTGACGGGCGCCCCGCTGCGGCGAGACGCCGAAACACACTTCTCCCGAGCGATGGAATGTCCGCTCGTGCTCCTCGCGTTCCTCGTGCTACCGCTTCTTTTCTCGTCGGGTTTGAAAGCCATATTTCGGGCCCTCGCCGCTGCAAAAGCTGCGCGCTGACATCCAGGTTCCCCGAGAAATGCTCTGTGCTACCAGATGCTGGCGCTCCAAATCTGCGACCGGGCACCTTCTATGGCTCCGTCGCCGAACTGCCAGGCTTTGTGAGCAGGAGGCAATGGTGTAATAATTTAGCTGGAGCGTGCGCTCAATGCAGAGAGAGAGCGCGTGACGTCTCGCAATCTTAATGCCACATGGTAAGAATATCATCGCGTTTTCGCGCATCGCCTGCCTTGCGCCTGCTGCTCGACAAGGTAACTTCAGCGTACTCTTCGCTTCCTACGTGCTTCGAGTCCTCTTAAAATTAACATGATTTAGGGGTTTTCGATGACGCTCAGCAAGTTTCTATCGGAACCAGATGCTAATTTTAATAATTTAAAAAGAATTAGGAAATTTCCGGTTATTATTTTGTTAATTATCTATCTTTTATTTCCAATCCCAGACGTCCTCCGTAACTGAAAGTTTGTTTCCTGAAATAGCTTTTTTTGTCAACCACCTTAGTTCTAGGAATTCTTGAAAGTCTTCGCAGAAACGCCCAGTATAACTCTATTCTGTTACATGGGACCTGCCAGTTTTCAACCTCTTCTTTTATATAGGAATGACGTTGCAACAGGTTTATTCCACGGGCATTTCAGGACAGAACAATTTGGTGCGGATTAAAGCGAAATTCTGGCAAGTATATCCTCCCCAAACCACCTATGCCTCAACCTCACCCAGCAGCGCGATCAAGTGAACCAGCAATGCGAACTTCAGAAATAATACGAACTTAACTTTCAGCTTTTCTCTTTGGTGAAGGAAGAGTGCGGAGTTGCAACTCAACCATGAGGACGGTGGCAACCAGACGATCGGCCAGCCGGTTGTCTGTTGTCGCCTCGCACATAGATGGCGCAAACTGTCCAGGGGTTACGTCAAGATTTATTTGCCACGGACACGAAACTGAGGAAACAGCCCTTGAACTGCTGTAAAGGCTCGTTACAGCATCCTTCTTATGAGTTGTGAATGCGAAAGTATGCATGTCGTTCTTCTACTCCGTTATTTCGTCTGCGGCGTACTTGTGTCGACGGCCGAACGCGCGCTCTCCTCGCCGCGCTGACCTTGGGCGCCTCGGCGGCCGCTGCCTCTGCTCGGCGGCCAGACGTTACGTGCTACCGGCGCGCTGGCGGCGCGGACACGCAGCGTCATGGGGTGGCGGTCGTTGAAACTGACGCGCAGCGGCCAATGGGAGCCTCGTTCCTTGAAACTATGACGCGCGCCAGCCAATGAGGCTGAAGCCGAAATCCATCAGATTTCGGCTTCGCTGCGCTTCATTGGGAGCAGGGAAACTAGGTGCCGTTTGGCTAAGCTTTTCGCGCGGCTTCAAAGCTGGGAGCCATCAGATCTCGGCTTCACTTGGAAAAGGAGTTTAGATGTCGTTTGGCGCGGCTTCAAAGCTGATGACGTCGTCTCGCTCCATGGGACAGTTAATGCTTTCGCATTAATAAGGGGGGTTGAGGCCTGGAGCGCAATATTTCTCGCCCAACACAATGGCTAGAGCTACTAAAGTAGGTACGCTTCGAGTATCAGCACTCTATTCCTCGACTGGCTTATGGGTGCACCATTTTGTAGCCTATTGTTGCGAGGCGGGTGCGATTTGAGATAGTTACGATTCAAAAATGAGACTTTTCTTTTTTTAAATTTTATCTATACGGTGTCAGGAGGCTTAAGGGATATCGTTTTGCTCTGGTGCGAACTGTATAAACATTTCTAGTTGAACGGAAAAGCGTTTTCTGCCAAATTTCAGACAAAGCTTCAGATAACTAGCAACGATTGATTTTAAGCAGATGATCAGAGTGCAGAGCCTAGGATGGACACACAACAAAATCTATGAGATTTTGTTGTGTTCGTCTGTTTTTATTGTTCCCCATCTCAGGGTCTACTGAGATGTCGATTGATTTTAAGCAACAAAAATGGCGGAAGTTTGCCTACTCTCAAGCGTAGCCTCTTTAGTGGCTCTACCATTGGCTGTGCTGATGAATGCCGCTACAGCACTGCTCGTACATCATACAAAAGACGCGTCGTTCGCTGCAGACATGAGGACAGAATCATCGGCGGACGCGCCTCAGGCTTGTTCGAAGTATATGTTTTTCTTTATGCATACGTATGCATAAAGATGCCAGCAGACAGTTTTCGTATGACCGACGTGACCGTCATACAAGGAAGGAACACGACAGTGTTTGCAGACCGTATTTTGTATGACGACGTATTAACAGTGTGACCGAGGCTTTAAGAAAGACCAATAATTGACCCGGCGCTAACTCCTTGAGAATTCGCGATGAGAATAAAATAGAAAAACCTGATCTCGCACTTTGAGTGACGGTCATCCTTTCCTTTCCGGGACCTCTTCTGATGATCTGCAATGGTCTCCACCGGTGATGTATACTGAGCACTGAGTGGTGGCAGACTGTATTGTTACGATGCACGGCTCCGCTAAATAGCGAACTGAGGCTGGGAACAGCGGGCGTCGCCGACTTAAACCGTAGGGGCGCCCATGACGCAAGGACCGCACGCGGAGCACGCATGCTGTGACGCGCCGACACATCGCCGGAGCTCGGCGCCGTTACGACACGCGGAACTCCAACGTAACGACTCTGTCCGCTGGAGCAGCATCAGGGCCCCGCGTAAGCGTCGGTATAGAAAGACAGGTGCGTGTAGTATCAAAGTTTTATATTGAGCATTCTTTAGTTACGAGAACATATGGTGTCACATCGTGGATGTTTCCAGTACGGAAATGCTATACATTAGGGAGTTTACGTAGACCGCGTTTCCCGCTCCGCTAAGCCCTCCGCGACGAAGAAGCGGCTACTGCGCCTGCGCGCCGATGGCCTTGACTGTAGAGTTCCGGGTATCGTAGCGGGTTGCGGAGAGCGTTGTGGGACGGCGAAAACAATCTACGAAAATTCTCTATTGTCATATCAAGAAATGGGCAACTAAGCTTATACATTATAGATATTGCCCTATATGGCATTTTTGTACGGGTTGTTAAACTTCAAAGGCTTTGGGAGAAAGAGGCTCTTCAGCAGTTGCCATCTTCAAGTATAAAGTTATTTTTTTTTTACGCGGAGTTTGTTGATTAGTTTTGTTTGACAAAATAGAAAATTGGTTTAGCCTAGTTGGGTGAAAAACAAACTATGGAGTAGTGCCTAATATGTACAAGGCAGAATATATTTTTTGCTCTTACGTCGTAATTGTCCCCAGTTTCAGACATTGAATACGGAAAAATATCCCTTGCGTCTTTTTTAGTCACACGAAAACATGTTGCCATACTGCAGTTGTTTGTTAACCATGAAAGGCCTCGCAGTGGGAGGCTTTTTTGCAGTTGCCATCCACGGGTATGAAGTTAATTTTTGTTTGTTTTTACACAGAGCTTATTGACTGTTTAGTTGACTGTAGCTTTGTTTCAAAAATAGGAAATGGATTTAGCGCAGCAGGTGGGAACACAAAGTTTGAAATAGTTCCTAACATGTACAAATCAGGTTTTATGTCAAGATCCCTGACGTCGTAATTGCGTTTAGCTTCAGACCTCGATATTGAAAAATACCTTATGTATATCCGTACGAAAATAAAATTAAAACGATTCCTTTATTTAGTTAGTTCAAAGGCTAAGGTGTAAATATAATTAACTTTTCAGATAAGTACTTCTTTTATTGACAGCTGACTAAAAGTATTCAGTTATTTTATTATTTTTTGTGAGTTAATGTTTTAAACTAGTATTTGTTTTGTAGTGTACGAATTAAAATAAAATATACAAAAGCGCTGGAAAGGAGGAAAATAGGGTGCGAGTCTTCTTTAAATTTATGTCGGTTCACCAAAATTTTTTTGCCTTTGTGGTAAGAAAAAAAATTGCTTTTATTGAGGGGAAGGTATTTCCGATCGGAGTGAGACATCCGTTTACGCTTTCAAAATAACTCTTCCCAACTTTAGAGGAGGCGACGTCACCCAGCGGCGAAGACGGAACATTTAGAAACGTTAAGCTCACGTACATCTAAATGTGCACCGAACAGTTCCGCGGCCAGGCGGCAAAAATGTGAAACAGAGGACCGGGGTTTAGCGCACGCCGTTGGAGATGCGAATATGCACACCTGGCACGTTCTTTGAACTTTGCTGCTTTTGGCAGGCTACGGTAAAAGGTACTCCGAAGATATGAGCTTTAAGCCTTGCGGTTGCATATTTTGAAGCTGACATTGAAAGTTCACGAAATACCATCAACCCAGCAATTTTAATATCTGCTTCCTCACTGGCAGGGCGAAAATTCGGGGAGTCTCTGTGGCGGAGCCTTAGCTTTTAGACAAATTTGTCAAAAGCTGACGTGACGTCGATGTGCGGGCATTTTGTTTTACGAACAATAAGATATTCTAAAGTTGTGAGTAAGAAACAAGCACTCGTCATATTCTTCCGCACAACGCAAGGTCGTGCACTCCCCACTCGCCGTTACGATTGCAGTGCATGGTTTACGTTTGACTTCTACGCGCCGAAGAACGTGGTGGGGCGTTTGAACTTTCCGCAGGCTACATCATACGCATTCGTTGTAGCAATCTGACTAGCAAGAAGAGGAGTCAATGACTTCTCTCAAAGACTGCCGCATCTATACGAAACGCACGTTCGTCTGCTTTCTGCACAGAGGTTGCGATGATGTCAGGACGCCGAGCTCTGATTGGCTGATTAAAAAACAAAAATAGTGGGTAGACCTCAAGGCATCTAGCATTGAGGTCTACCCACTATCCTTCAATCAAAGCCAATCAGAGCTCGGAGTCGTTCTGACGTCACCGCAACTCCTCCGCAAGAAGCAGACGACTTGCTCTCCGCATAGAGTCTCGTTTTGGTTCTTTGGAGGCGGCTCTGAAAAATCCGCCATTATCGATCATTCGTTCAACACGCAGCTCAAAATTTCATCGTTACTCCTTTTTGTTTCTTAATTAAAGACCGGTTGCTTTTTTTTCGTTGCGTTTGACAGCTCTTTTTAGGGGCTTGGTGAGGTTTGCCAGGCAGCGGGAGCATTTGCTATCACCATTTCTCGTTTGCGTTCTTCAAGATTGGTTGAGTGCACGGGGGCTAGCGTAAGTACGCTGCGGCGCAATATTCTGTAGAGAAAAAAATGATTTCCCTTCATACGTATGCACACACAAACATACACTCTCCAGATTCTTCACTGTATGAAGTCGCGGTCACACTGCCAATACATCGTGCATAAGACAGTCTCTAGACACTGTCTGCCTGCGTGTTTCTTCCTTGTATGACCAGCCTGTCACATTGGGCATGCACAGAACTGCCTTGTTGGAAGCACACATATGTATGAAGCAGTCATAATTCGAACGTGCTTGGGGCGGATCCATAGATCATTCTGTCATCATGTCTCTAGCGAATACCGTATCTTTTGTACGATGTATATAGTGAGCAGTGTGAGTCCGGCTTAAGAAATCTGCAGCGTCTACTTCTGCCACAATGCACTTGGGGAGAGTCAATTGCTGCTGTTTACGGACTCAAAATATGCTCGGGTCTAAAATGTCGGTCTCGTAGTGAACATCTAGAACAAAGAGCACCGTCAAGCGTCGTGCTGAGTGTCAGAGTGCAGATCTAAACGGTATGTAAGCCTCGTCCTTCACCTCCCTCAGTATAGGTTGCAGCCATTGGCCATCCCAGGTGCTTTCCGGGAAGGTATACGCTCTGGATTTCTTTTTTTTTTTAGAGTGTATATTGTTACGTTTGGTGCTGTGGAGAAAGAGCAGAGCAGAGATTTTGTATTTGGGAGTGTTGGGCGGTGAAAGTTTGACCCGAGAGTCGAAATTCGAAATTTTTTGTTTTGTTCATTCGTGCTCTAGGACATATGAAAAGCCAAAAATCGAGATAAAAAATTTCGATCGACCGAAGCGTTTTGTGGCCCTGTCATTCTTTGAGCTTGCCAAGTCCAGAACATTTTCTAGCGTCTGCCTTACTGCATTATGCTTTTTGAGTCATTCGCTGAGAACTACGAAAAACCACCGTAAATGGCGATGCAAAAAAAAAAATTATCCAGATATTAAGATTTGCGATGTATGTCTTAGCATTTTTTCGGTGTAAAATGAACTGGCTTTTCGGACTATGTTACTAGGTGGTATCTAACCGTAGAATGTAATGATTGGCTTTTTGAAGTTTCTGCAAAAATGCAGACGCCCTCGCGTTTTTTTATACTTTTGTTTAGTGCATTGGATTAATGGCTGTAATCCTCGCTTTGTGGTGAAGCACATGGAAAACGCGGACACTCTCTTTACGAAGTGTTATATAGAGTCCATGTGTTCAAATGTCGAATGGCTCGCCGCGGGAGAGATATACGCATAATAAGCAGAATTGTTCTTTTATTAAGGAGGTACGCCCTGCACTCTAAAAACAAAAAATGTCTGTAAGTTTACTTTCCGGCAGAACACGAGTATAGCCAATCACGGCGACAGATTGAAGGATACCAGCGTGTAACAGTGGTCGTAATACGACTTGACAAAAAAAAAAAGCGATGTGGTCAGGGTAAATGAGCAAAAGAAACGTCATGCTCGTTTTCCTGGCGCACATCGATGTAATTATTGGTCTAATCTTATTTCCAGCTTCGTCGTTCACTGGGATCCTGGAATTGTTCAGCGTGACTTGTTGTCGCCTGTTCTAATAAAATGCCCGTGAGTTCACTTTCCTGGAGAACATAAAGGCAGCCAATCACGGCGAACGATAGAACAGTCGTCCCAACGAATGACGAAGCTCAGAATACGATTAGATTCAATAACTGCGATGTGCGCAGGGCAAATGAGCTCATAGACCCATAGTCTTTGCGCACATAGTCCTAGTCTCATAGTCCCTGCGCACATAGTTCCATTGTCTCTGCTTATATTCGCTGCCCATCGTGCATTTTTTCTCGTCCAATGTTGCATTCTCAGCTTCGTCATTGGCTGGAATCCTTCTGTTGTTCACCGTGATTGACTCCGTTTTGTGCTTCCCTCGAAAATGAATCCATTACCTTTTTTTCAGAGTACGCTCTAAACAATATCTGGAACAAACACTTTCCAGCAAAGCACCTGAGAGAGCCAATCGCTGCTGACTTCGAAGGGAGGTCAGCGATTGACGAGGCTGATAATACGTTTAGACCAACGTTACTAGATTACCTCAGTTGTGGAACTCCAGCGGAATGGGGTACCCACCCTCACTCACTTAATCCGCCTCCCGTCATTTGAAGCGCCATCTAGATTTTCGTTTCATAACTGCGCGTTCCATAGAGCAGAGCTGGAGCGCCATCTAGGCGCTGTGCTTCGAAACGTATACGTATTCCATAGAATACACTGCAGTTACCCTAGCAGCCGTCCGGCGCGTCGAACGACGGGAGGCGAGTCGTGGTGAGTGAGGGAAGGTACTGCTCGTGCATGCAGCGTCTATGAGCAGTTCCGTAACTGGGCTAATCTAATAACGTTGGTTTAGACCTAAAAACGCAGCATGCGCCGTGACACTGAGCACGGTAAAACGTCATGCCCAGTGCCATAGCGCATACTCCGTAGATAGTGCGGTGATTGGCCCTCCCAAATGATGCGCGGGAAAGTCCGTTCTCCAGATTTCCCAGAGCATAAAGTGCGTATCAAAAGGCGCTCTCTTTACCGCTGAAGCGACGGGGTGGCTGTGGACGCGCGGCGTAGCCGAGCACATACTTGACGAGCTCCCACATGAAGCTCTCTCTGTTTCTCCCGTCGGTCTCCGCGGGCGTGCGTAGCGCCCGGTGAGTCGGGCCCGCTTTAACCGTTCTCCGGCGAGATGACGAAAGCGCGGACTGCAAATATATCCGCCGGAGGGGAAAGGGCGGGGGATTTGGAGATGACGCGTGTTGCGCAGGATGCTGGGAGATCAGATCCCCGGCAGGTCTTTAGCTCTCGTAAGTTTAGATCCCGGCTGCTGGGTCGCATAGCGTCTAGTCGGCTGGGCGGCGATGCGCTCTTTGTGCAGCCTTCGCGTATTCTGACGTTGCTATAAAAGCCCCCACGAAAGTGTCTGCAGATTGTCTTTTGTAATATATCTTTGTAGTGCGACTGCGGATTTATAGGCTTTGACCGCGCTCGGACTCGAGTGAAGTATGCCGAGATATTGTCGGGACAGAGATGAGCTACAGCGAGCCTGAGCTGCTGAGCCGGTGGCACCGGCCCAAGAAGAAAGGTCAGAAACCAGCCGAGTGCTTGTGCTTCTTCTTTTTAGATTTGTCGCCTCCGCTGCTGTTTGGATTCGCTACGAGATATGGTTGACGCGATCGCCGATCTCGGAGTCGGCGGGGCGAAGAGCGAGAGATTGACCAATCAAATCCACCTTTGTTGCGCCTTTAAGTTTGTCTGGAACGTGGGGATTGTCCGACGAATCCAGCGATGTGTGCCGTTGAATTGGGTATTCCGAGAAAAGCTGTTTTTGTAGGTGTCACGAACTTCGATCTTCTTGGGCGCCCTGGTTCTTTCGGGAAAATATAAGAACATTTCATTTCGGAATACTTGGAACATTATCCCGATTGATTTTTGTGATATATACTGCCTAGATGCGTCATTTGCCGATACTTCAAACTCTGTGCGAGAACAACGAATGGACAGTTTTCAAAATGTAGTTAGAGTTTAATCAGTTAGACTCAATTAGGCTGAACGATTGTGTAATGTAGTGTGATGCTTTTTTTACGGGCACACTTCCCAAGTAAGTCCTTTATTTCCAACAGTTAAGGGCGCAATGGTACCATTTAGAGAGACATGGAAGTTATATTGTTTTAGTAAAGCGAGAAAAACGAGGAGACTGCTTTTCAAATAAATGTAGATGCCCGTTGTAGTTTAGTTTTGTTGAAAAATTAGTTTTCAAATACCGGGACACGCAGAAAGAAATGTTTTAATTGTTCTTTTTTGCAGGACTCGTCAAGTGGTTCTGCAACACTCCCGACGCCCAGCCTCCAGCGCGCAGTTGTTGACTTCCGCCGTGCTCAGGATGGGCGTCACGCTCGAAGCTTACGAGACGCAGAAGCATTATGAAAACTGAACCACTTGTTATTAGAAGGCCTTAGTGAACATCAACACGCCATTTTCTTCCCGGCCGCTAGGAATAGAACCTTTACAAAGTTCACTGCCATCTTGTGGTTCAAAGAGCAGTTTTACTTTCGGCAAACTAATCCGGCACCATCACTCCAGCACGTCAATGGCAGATCAGAATTGGTTTTTCGATCACTTGATCATTCTTCCTTGATTTGTTTCCGTTTCAATGGTGTGAACATTGCCAGTACAAAGTGGCGACCCGTAAGCCCCTCGATTTAATTTGCATCATCGCGAGGCTTTAGAGTCAAACTTGTGCCAAAAGATTCATTGGACCAGTTTTAAAATAAACGCCCACGCAGCCGTTGTATCTAATTCCCGCGTCGTGTTGTGGTGACGTCTCGAACTGGTAGTATCTTCAACTTCTTTTTTCAACGGTCTAAAAAAGGCTTCCATTGGTTTGGCGCAGATGCCATACACTGAGATGATGATAGTGATTTATTTATTTATTTATTCTACCATCAGGGCCGAAACATTACAGAGGGTGCGGGGATTTGGGAAGACAAACATAATTAAAATTGTAACACATGCTCAAAACAAGAATAATAATTATAGCTAGTGCAGCCTTAAACCTAGAAAAATCTTTTATTGTGGCTATAGAAGTGGGAGGGCGGTTTCAATCACAAAAGTTTTGTGGATGAAAGAACTGTAAAAGAGGTAGTGTTACGCGTGGGTATGCTAAATTTGCAGATATGGTCGATACTTTAATATATATAGGTGGGGTCATTAGTCAGTAGAAATTTCAAACTGGAATTACTGTAATAGATTTTATGAACTAGACATAGGTAAGAGATCGTACTCCGAACGTAAAGGAGGGGTAGTAAGAGATTACATTTCATTGAATTGACACTGATGTACGATGGTAGTTAGAGAGTATGACTATGAGACGTGCAACCGGTTTTGAGCGGCTTCAAGAGCTGATACGTAAATTACTCTACCAGGATCTCAGAATGAGCGTGCATATTCCAGTTCACTTCATTCTAAAGTTCATAAAGTAAAAACTTCAACCGTGATTGGGCTATAGGAAAATTACGTCTTATCTTTCCAAACATGCGATTACTGTTATTTACAAATTATTATATATTCCTTATGGTTTTTTCCATGAAAGGCCAAGAGTCGATGTGACCGATTTAAGAATTTATAAAATAATATAACTTCAAAAGGATTATCGTAAAAAAAAATTGGTAGGGAGTTGTCAGGTGTAATTTCGAAAGGGACGTGTAACGTGTAAAAATTAAATACTTTTTTCTTTTCTTCTTTTTTGTTGACACTATGGTTCTAATATGATCGCCATCCACCACGTCCGCAACCAATTTCCGCCAACCAGTACGATCGATTAGTTCCATACTTCCGGTCAAGTGGATGCCACGAAATTTACAATATTCAGTGACACAAGGTGTGTCTAGACTGCGTACCACATTTACGTCTGTATTGTTACATACATATTTTCAAGCACGTTCTCTGGACTCCGCCATTTTTATTCCGGTCTGTTCCAGTCATGTCCGTGGTTGCAGATCAGAAGCTGTCCGCACAGCGTTTTTTTTCAGTTTGAAAAATTACCAACTAGTTGGGCTAGTTGGTTGTTGATTGGACACGGTTATACTATTTTCGAAACGTGTTTTTGTTTTAAACGCGGACAGGTAGCGCTGTTAACAAGAATTCCGCGAAACTACAGATTTTCTAATTCGGAACGTCTGAAGTGTCTGTCAACGCGATGTTTCTTTAATCAGTTTAGCCAATGGAAAGGTCGAGTGACAATGCGCCTCAGTGATCCCGCAGTCTCGGATGCATAAAGCGCTGCCGAACCCAGAGATCTTGGGTTCAATCCCCACCCGTGCATGTTTCGATCTGGATGAGCATCGTATACCGGCGTGCGGTCGTGTACCACTACTGCGTGGTGCTCGTTAAAGGCCCCGCACCGCTTTTGCCACTGAGATTGCATGACCGTTACACCGGTCTCCCATTTCAAAGGGGAGCGGAGGAAAAAAAACGACAATGATTTATGTTCCAAGTAAAGAGCGAGTGCGCAGAACGTTTGCCTCTATAAGAGCACCAACAATTATAAATTTCTCAAAGCTTCAATAATCAGTCGTAGTGATCTCGGACGACAAAACGATTACCTCTGGAATGTATCGGGAACATGCGTTAAAAATGTATTCTTTTGTTCGTAAATTGAAAGGACATTCTGATCGATTGTTTTGATTGGAATTCTCTCCGCTTTCCAGGGAGGTCGATGGCAGCTTGTGAACGAACTGTCAAAGCTGCCAAGGCGCTTTACGCTTCTAACTCGAACCCGCGCTGCGCTCTACGTCTGTTCTACGACCGTGAAAAGAGCGGTGTCAAATATATCATCGTTAAAGCGATGAAATTTCGTCCCCGGTGAATGGACTGGAGTTCAAGCGCGGAGGAGGGTCCCCGGCGGGGCGCGTATCACGTGACCTGTGGCGGCCCGCGCCTTGTTTTGCTGGCTGTAGCTTGGGTGACGCTCCGCACATATGTGTATGCGTCGAAGATAGATTTCTGCTGACTGTTTGTGTATATGACCGATGTGACAACCAGGACCGCCATCCAAGGAAGACACACGCCTCGGACAGTGTCTTCAGACTGTATTCTCTATGATGTATTCGGAGTGCGGCTGCCTGGCTTAACCCTGCTCTCTCGATGACCTACCAGCACAGTCAGTCGGTCTTGGCGCAACAATGGTTGGCGCCTGGCGGTATGCTTGTAAGACTCGCGAAGCGGAATTTTATCGAGGAGCCTTATGCCACCGATATCTGCCGCCATCGTGGCGGTGGCACAGTAGAGGCGGTAAACACGGTCGTATGGCGGACTCTCGCTCTGCTGTGTCGCTGTCGGGCTTGACAGTATACACGGCAGCTTCGGCAGCCAAGACTAGGGACGCTGCGACCAACGTTCCGGTACATTTGCTGCGACCATGGTAACATCTGCTTTCACTTGTCTTTTATTTTTATTTCTGTCAGACATTTTACGACCAACTCTAAGGAGATTCGACACATGATGCGCCGGATTCTCTGACCTAATTTGTTGTTACTCTGGGACCACTTCCATTTCAACGGGCGGCATGGAACGCTAAACACACTAGTCGAATGCGCGTCCCATGCACACGGATTACTGTTTTGGGATTTGATGACTATCGAGCATGCTTCAAGCCTATGGATGTGTCGACTTAGTAGAGTGAAGCGTGCATTCAGTCATCTAGTAACTAAATACATACAATTTTGTAAAAGAAAAAAAAAATTAGCACGACGCAACGTTTTCCATTGGACGCGATTTTTTTTTTTTGCATACATGGTTTTTGTCAAGTCGGTAAAAACATAGGCGGGAAAGCTGCCCCTGCCGAGTAAAGCTGAAACCTGCCCTGTAATAGGATTTGCTCCAAGGTTCGCCCTAAAGCGTCCCGATAACATGGCCATTGGAACGCTTTAGAATTATCGTTATCAGGAATCGCTGTCACAGTAAAGAAACGACGTACCCTGACACTGCCCGCTAACCCTCGCTTTTGCAGTGACGCGGAGAGTCGCGCATATAAACAAAACGCAACAACAACTACTCGGCCAGCTCTCGAGTGTCGAGGCAGCTTGCGTGTTTTGACGGAGCATCGCGCACGTCTGCCGCGGAATCCGAGCCCCGGCGTCCAACGGCTCGGCTAACGAGACAGGAGCACACACGTGCGGTTCTCGACTCGCAGGGCTCGAAGCGCTTCCAACCAGTTCAGACCGGTACCAGCAAGGTGCTGCCGCCCACCGACTCGCGACAGAGACCTGTGACGTGAATATACTCCCTGGAAGAGAAGGCCTGCGCGTGACGTCATCGTTAGTGGATCCCTGACTTGTCCCCCAACTGGCAAACAGGCTTCAGCTTGAAAGAGACGCGCCACAAAGCGGCAGACGCGTACGTCTATTGCGTTGCCGCGTGCAAGCGTCGCGCTCATAGTGAGACGCTGCACGACGCGGTGGCGACGACGCTGACGCATGCTCGCTGCGTTGATCCACCTGTGATGACGTCAGGGGAAGAAAGGATCAGGCCTTGTCCTTCAGGGGTATTGAACGTGCTGTTTGTTGTGCGACGTCCCTCCGCGGCGTGTCAAACGGTGACGGAACGCTCTGGTCCTTTCTTGTTTGTTTTTGTTTTGTCAGCGTGCGGATGGTGGGAAAAATGCCAAGTCCTGAGAGAACCCGAACGAAGAGTGGCTATATAGTTGCTAGAGTCACTCTTATCCGACGTGAGGAACGAACAATGAACTCACCGCGCGGAATTTTTTGAAACGCGGACAAAGATAATTAATTGCCGTCTCGCAGAGTTTCTTCGACGCTCGTGTGGGCGTGTGATGGATCTGAAAGCGTCGGAGTTGTTGTAACGACCTGTGACGTGCGCGGGACGTTTTGAATGCGAAATTAGTAATAGAAAAAATCGGTGATTTTTTTTCTTTTGTGTGTGTGTGTGTGTGTGTGTGTGTGTGTGTGTGAAAAATGTGCAGTTTCGAAATATGGTGCCAAAACATTTCTTGAACTGCGAAACGAACCAAAATGATTGGGAATGTTGTCAATTTTAACCGGCCTATTGTCTGTTGCAATACAGAAATTGCAGGGGAAGCTGGATGCTCGATGTGGGTGTTCGTAAAGGTTACAAAAAAAAAGGCGCTGAGGAGCTTTCGTTTTTTCACCGCAGTAAAAGGGTGCACGTATAGTCGCTGAAAGCTTCGAGCCGCACTCAGACTGCTTATAGACCGCCTACAAAGGACAGGGTATTCGATGCAGACATAATAGAGAGTTTTAGGGAACCGTTTTTTTCATGTTCGATGCGTAGTACGATGGGCCCTCCAATACGAAGTGCGCATATGCGAGTCTTCCGCGGTCGCGCATGCGCAGTGCAAACCGGAGGACCCATTGCGTACCGTATCGGATGGGCAAAAACGGTTCCTAAACTCTCTAATTACATTGATCATCTCCGGACGCGCCTCAAGCATGTTGGAAGTATGTTTGCTTTGTGCGCTTCGAACGTAGCAGACAGTTTTCGTTTGACCAATGTAACAGAATCGTCACACAAGGAACAAACAAGCCTCGGACAGTGTCTGTAGACTGTCTTTTGTTTGGTCTAGTAGAGGTGTGACCAAAGAAACGTATGGCGTAGTTTCTTTTGTTCACGCTTCGTGCTCCTTGCTTCGTTGTTCGGCATTCTTATCCGCTAAGGCCGCAATATATCCTATTGACGGAGGAACATTAATGGCAATATCGGAAATGGGGTAACTGTAGTGACCCCATTTGTCTATAGAACTCGGGTGCGAAGCATCCTAGGCAGTTCCTTTTGTTTCAAAAGACTATGTGGAGCGCCAATTCGTCTTCTTCTTGCAGAGGGTTGCGATGATATCAGAACTCCGAGCTCTTATTGGCTGATTAGAAAAACAAAAATAGTGGGTAGGCCTCGAGGCCTGTAGCATTGATGTCTACCCACTAGCCTTCCTATCAAAGCCAATCAGAACTCGGCGCCCTTCTGACTTCACAGTAACCACTGCTCAAATAGCAGACGACTTTCTCTCCGAATAAAGGCGTTTTCATCTTAATTTAGGCACAGTGTTCAAATAAAAATTTTAATATTGAAAAAAAAAATGTTTTTCGGTGGAGCATATTTGAATGAAAGAAACTGCAAACAGCAAGCATGGTGGATTTTCGTTTTGTTTTCAAGTTATCGAACACAGAAGTGACCAAGCCAATGCTCTTTCTGAGCATTTGCGTAGAAAAGCGGTGCTCTTCTAAGCAAGTCAGAGCGTAGAGGTTTTTTTCTACCCTCCACTTCACTGCTCACGTACGTCATATTGCAAGCCAATAAAAAAAAATTATTTCAGTAATAAAAAGTATTAAGCTGCTTTTTTATAGTTGGTGACAGACAAAGAATTGTAATTACCCAAGCATCAAGAAGAATGCTGGGAATGTAGGCACACGCGCCACACGGGCTCACCTGCCCCGTATAAAAGATTGGAAATAAATAACCAAAATAATACGTTGACGAACGCGCGTGAAAAGTGCCTTTTGTTTTAGGAATTTGCTTAGGATAGTTAATATGGCAGACGCCAGCACGTGCAGCGCGTTTAACTACACTCGCACGACGAGCTTGAGCCTTACATTAGAGCGGTAAACCGGGTCCGGAACCCACTGCCTGCAGCGGAAATGGCACCCCCCTGATCGCCGCAATCTGGCCTGTTTGCTCACATTAGTGATCACGTGAGGTTAAGTTGGCTGGGCCCCGAGGTGGGCCAGATCAGATTGGCTCAGATCAGATGGGCACTCTGGGGCTGCGTTCCAATCTTACTCGAAGGGATCCGAGTTATTCCGGCGGATCAAGTCACGTGACAAGACCGATGCAGCAATGCTGGACGCGGGTAGGTTTTCGAACGCAACAGGTACGAGACCTTCACCCAGGTGTGAGATAGAAGCTGCGTTCGAATCACTTGCACCTCCTGCACCGGTGCAGAAGGAAGGAAGTCTACTCCCGGTATGTGGATTGGATACGACAGGAAGTACGGCCCTACACTCTCCTGCACCGGTGCAAGTCAATCGAACGCAGCTTCCATCTCACTACTGGGTGAAGGTCTCGTACCCGTTGCGTTCGAAAGCCTACCCGCGTCCAGCATTGCTGCATCGGTCTTGTCACGTGACTTGATCCGCCGGAATAGCTTGGACACATTCGAGTAAGATCGGAACGCAGCCTCAGAGTGCCCATCTGCTGACCGTGATATGGCGAATCTGATCTGGCCCACCTCTGGGCGCAGCCATCTTAACGCCACATGATCACTAATGTGGCAAAACAGGCAAGATGGCGGCCACTTGGGGTGGGAGGAAGGTGCCATTTTTGGCCGCTGGTTTACCGCTCTAAGTTTACTCAAGCTCGTTGTACTCGCAGCATGCTCCTTGGTGCTACGGTAATTTAGAGACCCTTTACGAAAGCCAGTCTGACCCATCCTGTGCAGAGTCAAACTCGACGCTCCAATGGCGCCGCTGCGCAGCTTCTCCATACCAGAAAAAGCGAAAGTCTTCGAAAACCATAGAGCAGAAAGGGGAAAATATGTTTGTCCTTTAACGACACCTTCGATTCACGCAATCGCGGGTGCTTGATCTAGCCGAGCATCATCTCCTATCACAGCCATTACATCGGCAATATTAGAGCTTTTGGGATTACCACGAGGTGACTCTGACTTTTGAAAAGGGACTATTGAATGGTAGCTCCCCAGCACGCGCTTGTCGCCTTTCAGCGGGCTTCGGCTGCGCGTGCGACGAAGTGTTACCAAAGGCAGGAAACTCGAGGCCGCTGCAATCTTTTTTATAGTGCGTTGTGGAAGGTTTTTCGAACGCGCGCAGAGCTCTCTTACACTAAATGTGAGACGCCACGCATGCGTCTACAGCACAGTCAATCAGCATCTTTCGTCTGGGTGATACAATCGCTGGAAAGGTCTATAGAATAACGAAGTTTAGACCAATAAAAATTGTTATACTAGTTTAAATTTCCGGTGTTTCTTTCTTCGACTGTTTTCAGTGACCGGACGGAGTGATCAATCAATCTGCCACGTTTAAAATGCGTCTGGTGATAAGGAATCACTTTTCTTTGGCTAGACTCATTTAAATCAATTAAATATGATTCAAATAAGGTAAATCTGACTTATTTGATATTATTCCACCCTGATTATGTGTTCGCGCGCTTTTTTTGTTGTTCTTAACTTACATTGGTACGGGTGCACCGGTGCAGTGCACGAGTCGACACAAGCGACCATCGGAATAGCCCAAAAGTCTCCACGCCGCTCTCTGCAATGTGGGATCAACGAGATGCCCCGCAAAATTTTATAACAGTGATCTCAGGACTGAAATTGACAGAACGACGAAACACAGCAGATCGCCTACTGGGCCACGGTGTCGGAATAAAGGCACAATTAATACGCACGTGCGTCAAGCAGCGGATGAAACTCCGCCATCTTTTAGAGTAGAGCACCGCTGTAGCACGAAGGGTTCCGTAGATCCGCTCCAGTATGTGTATCGTCTCTGAAACCTAGGAAGGCATTGCGGAATCTTAGAACGCGCGTATTGGTTCGTTTCAATACTACGTAGCGGTATTGTTAGGGAGTTTTCGTAGATAGTGGGGAATTGTAGTAGACCGTTTCCGCAGTCCGCTAAGCACCCGGATAGCGCTCCGTAATCCCCCACAAGACCCCAAACTATGCAGATAAGGCTGGCGGCGGGCATGCGCAGGTGCGGCGTTTTCTTCGGGGATACCGTAGCGGAGGAGAAAACGGTCTACTACAATTCCCTAGTTTTCGCCGTCCCGCAAGGCCCCCGCAACCCGCTACGATACCGGGAACTCTACAGTCAAGGCTATCGGCGCGCAGGCGCAGTAGCAACTTCTTCGTTGCGGAACGCTTAGCGGAGGGGGCAACGCGGTCTATGAAAACTCCCTATTATCTATTTTTTTTTGTGGTGCGTACACTAAGACGTGCTTCAGTGTATTGCGCACCTCAATGCACTTGGAGCATCAGTCATTGGGCTTCATTTACTCGGATTAGCCAATCAGAAAGGTAATTTGTAAAACGCTAAAATAGACGTGCACTCAAAGAAAGATGGAACGACTGCACTCCCGCAAAGCAATTGGTAGAGCCAATCGTTGTAATCTACGGAGAAATCTTTACAAATAACAAAGCTAAAAATATGTCAAAAAAAAGAAGAAAGACGTTTACAAACCTCTGTGATGTGAAACTGGGGCGCAGCTCTTGAGGAGGAGGAGGGGAGGGCACGGAGAGGAGGGTATGCCCCTACTCTCCCTCCTCCTCATACTCTCCCCCTTCTTCTCCTTCTCTTCCGTCCTCCCGCTCCCCTCCTCCTTCTTCCCTCCTCCTCTTCCTTTCCTACTCCTCTCCTCCTGCCGCTGAATATGTTCATGGGTGACGTGACACGAAGTCGTGACGTCATTTGCCCGCTAAATTTAGCGGGGAAACTGAATCGCTGTTGAGGTCATGTGATGTACATTTCACCGCTAAATTTAGCGGGGAACTTAACCCGCTATGTTTAGCGGGGAAACTTAACCCGCTAAAGTTAGCGGGGAAATCTTTCCGCTAAAGTTAGCGGAGAAATTTTCCCGCTAACTTTAACGGCAAACTTTCCCTGCTCACTTTAGCGGGAAAATTTACCGCTCATTTTAGCGGAAAAATTTCCCCGATATATTTAGCGGGAAAGTTTCCCCGCCAGCTTTAGCAGGGAAACATCCCATAATGCAACGCGCGAGGTTACACCGACGGTGACGGAGACGCCGACGCCGCTCAACCCGGAAACGGGCGGCTAAGAGCTGCGCTCTAAAAACAGAATTTGCCGAAATCGCTGCTGTCGCTACGTTGATTCTCGACGAACATCCGTTAGCATTTAACGCAGGGTTTCCGACTCGACGAGGATGGTAATTCCAAACTCGCAACGGTTCGCACACTGTTGTGTTCCGAGACCAGTCTGTTCTCCCGGGCGTTGGCGGTTGGGGATGCAGCCACCGACTAGCTATCCTACCTTCTCTCCGCTCCCGCGGGGCGTCATTGGCAAGCGTGCCAGAAGACTCTTTCCTTCTTGTAAGAAGGAAAGGGGACGTAACGAGCGAACGAACGAAACGATAGAGCCCCGTGGGAACCCCGCACCGCGGCGGGGCTTCGCGAAACCATCCCACACCTGTCCAGTCCAGTCCAGTGCTGTCCAAATCAGTCCAGTCCAAACCAAACCACGACCGTCCAAACAAACGCCGGCTGCATGCACCTGGGTAAATAATGCTATCGCATCTAAATAACCGTCTGCGCTGTGGCAGTGAGCACGGTCATGCTAGTGCCACAGTGCACACTGATTGTTTTTAAAGGCCCAACTTTGTGGGACGTTTTACACGCGCTTCGCCCGCGTCACGTCAGTTCGCGTCGGCGCGAGTCGCCGAATACCAATATCTGTCCCGGCGGCGCATTGTAACTTCTTCACAGAATACCACCATAAAGCAAATCCGGGGCCTTTTTTGGCCTATTTGAACTTCCCGATATGTGGCAAGCAGGAGACGACCGTGTCCCTTTCGCTCTTGTTGTCCGTTGTTCGAGATAAGACGGCGCGTGACACTAAACCGAGCAGGGCTGACGACGCGACGTACCAGAAGGGCCGCAAGGAAGCAAATCTCCGAGGCGGCATCATTTCCGAGGAGGAACCCGTGTACGCGTGTAACACTGGTGACTGTTCACTCATACCGTGAGGTAACAACTATACGCGTCCCGGCAAGATATCGGCGTCGGCCCGCCCATCACATTGTTGTGGGTAACCTAAGCGACGCGCGCCGACGCTGACGCGGGCAAAGCGCGTAAAAAAAACAAAACAAAACAAAAAAACAAAGCAAGCGTGTTGTGTGGTTGAGGCTTTAGGTTGAAACATATAATAAGCCGCACCAATTCGCCGAACTCTCTCCAGCGATTGGCTCACCAAAGTCCTTTGCGGGAAAATAGCCGCTCAATATCTCTTAGAGTGTAGAACTGGGTTTCTATAACGGGAATGGAAAACGGTGCAATGCAAATTTGACGAATTTCAATACCGGGTGGCGCAATAGAAAATGGTGTCAGCGCCATTTCACTCAACGCCTCATCTGAGGTCGTTCTTCGCAGCGTATCCTCATAACATAGAATTATTATAATGTACGCTAGACGTCCCACTGGCGCTATTGTGCGCTTTCAAATTGAAGCAGACGGCAACCAGTCTAGGATTGACTTTCAGGAATGCATTTTCATAGGAAAAGGTGGGTGCACCTTTTCCCCCGCTTGATTATGAGAGAAAATATTACCAAGAATCTTATGGAATATAGTATAGCATGGAACATTTCTCAGTCGCGTAGATGAAAATATTTGTCAGTTACAGATCTTTTATTCATTAAATGTCATGGCATTAGACTCCGTGCAAAAAGAGCTTTATACGTGCCTTTATGTACGCTATCCGACACTGTTAGCGCGAACATGGCATCGGCGCTTTACTGCGGGGGGGGGGGGGGGGGGGAGACGTGCCAAAGCAATGAAGGACATATCAAAAATAATAAAACGACGTCAAGAACTGCGCACTAACACTGAGCCAGTAACTATCTGTGCGTGGGATAATAAAAAAATAAAATGAAAGCCAGTAATTAGTGCAGTTTATATTAAATAATGTTAGCTTTATTCTCTCTGCGCATGTATAGGTGCAATGGTAGTAGTTTTTCGTAGCGTTCAAGACGTCATATGTGCATACCCAGAAAGTTTCGAAAACGGTGGAAGATCAGAAAACTGTTATCACCAAATAAAATTGACACACTAATAAAAACAGTGACGGACTATAAAGCCCACGTACTTTTACTGTTTTACGTGTTTTTAACCGCTCGTAAAAGGGTCATTTTAGTTGCATATAGATATCGCAGTTTATCAATATTAGCGTCATTGGAATCTTGGTGCATTTTGAACAAGCCCTACATTTTTTTCAACTGCTATTCTTGCGTAGATTCGTCGATTGTCTGTACAAATCTGCTGTGGAACTTATGATTGGGCCTGAAATACTAAGAAGTTTAACATCACTCACTGAACAAAACAAAACTACTGTAACTAAAGCAACTAAGCTTTTATAATGTTAATAAAGTTATCTACTATTCGCTAAGACCCAAGTAACAAAGGTGATTTCTTTTATTCTCGGGCGAAGAGACAAAATGCACGAACGTTTTCCCATGGACACAGGAACAGCGCAAAGTATACTAGAGGTTGTCTACTTTAGTTGGAAGCCAGAAGTCCCGTAGACACTATAGCGCCTTCTGAATGTCTAGCGTTCATTAAAGTAGGCTATAACTCCAAACACGCTCCCATTTATCGTCTGCCAAGAGCAATGATCCTGACGAGGTGGGAGGCACATTGGATATGAATAAACGCGCATTTCACACAATCAAGACATTTCTTTTTTGCAGACGATAAATGGGAGTTGGTTATGTGTATGCACTGCAAAACACGACATCCAATATTGTGAAAATTACTGTGAGGTCGCAGGGGAGCTGGTGGTAACTAATTATGTCGTCTAACACCTGAGACTGTGGTGCAGAAAAGGAAAACTTTTAGTCGAAGGAAGGGAACGGTACAGAAGGGAACGTGTGTCTGTTTGTGTCTGTTCCTTCGACTAAACGTTTTTCTATTTCTGCGCCACAGTCGCAGGTGTTAAATGACACACTTTCCTCAGTATGGCGTCGGAGGCACCCCTCTATACGCAATTAGAGGAAACAAAAAAAAGGATATCAATAAAAACGACGCAGCTTAACAAAAAGGTCCTTATCAAACATAAAGGATGAGAGCGCAGCTCTTGAAAAGGAGGAGGGAAGGATACGAAGGGGAGGGTATGCACCTCCTCCTCCGTACCCTCCCCTCCTCCTCTCTCTTCTTTCTCCTCCCGTCCTCCCCGTCCTTCTTCCGTCCTCCTCCTCCTCTCCTCCTTCCACTAAATTTTCCCGCTAAATTTAGCGGGGGAAACTTAACCCGCTAAATTTAGCGGGGAAATTGACGTCACGTGACCTCAACACCAATTCAGTTTTTCCGCTAAATTTAGCGGGAAAATTGACGTCTCATGACCTCAACACGAATTCAATTTCCCGCTAAATTTAGCGGGGTGGTTACGCCGACGGTGACGGCGACGGCGCGACACGCGGAAACGGGCTCCTGAGAGCTGCGCTCTAAAACTTTTCATAGTTCAATGCCGTGAATACGGGTAGAAATAGAGAGGAGGTGGAGCGCGCAGGCACGGCAGTGCACAGAGCTACGAGTACGAACGCCGAACGCTGGCGTCTGGAGCTCGGTGTTCGAACAGTGAGTGGAGACAGAGGCAGCTAGACCCGTGTTTCCTATGCCGCTCCTGCCCGTCAGTGACTTGCAATATCATACACTTCTGGAAGTTCCTGCACTGTCTTGGGAGGTACTGGAAACACCCATCTGCCATTAAAGGGGCGATACAACGATATTCAATTGGAATGTTTTTCCTTTACACAAGCTTACTGGCACTAGTGGGACTCAAGGATACTCGCACGCAACGTCACTGGCCAAGAAAGTCCGTTGTTGCGGTGTAATTTCAAGGCCCAAAGCGATCGTTTTCATTCAATCTCTCCTTTGCAAAACTTGATGACGTAACTGGGAGATCGCAGTACTCCCCAATGACGATTAGACCCGAGAATTGCTTGGGCACTCGATTTGGGCTCTTGATAATTGATAGCTCGAGAAGCATTCGGGTAGTGGTCCGTGTCCAATCGCTGCAATGACGACAATAGCCGAACCATAACAATGTCTGAAACTCAGCGCGTGTTTTGTGCTTTGCCCACCCCAACGCGTGGCTATGATCAACATTGGAGGCATATAATCAGCTCCAGATCACGTGGCCTTTTGTCTGGCTGCGAGTTGAGGGGGTGAACACTGCTCGTTTTATTTAATTTTTTTCCGCGACTTCTACTGCGTGGGGTGAAAAACGAACGCCTGTTTCATAGGTCATTAGCGTCATGGATCTGTATTAAGCGGTATTTGCGCAAAGTACAAAAATATGTTGCATCGCCCCTTTAAGACTCTCAGCCATTGAGAATTGCGATCAGTGTGGTTTTGCGCTCGCAGTGGAATTAAAGGTGTTCACTCCCTTTAGCCACCTATACTGACTCACCATTTTAACCTGATGCCGATCGCCCATCGCATTCACTTAACTGATCAAAGAAAACCAATAATTGATGTTCTGAGTGAATCGTGCTGCATTCAAGACCTATTCGCATCGAGATTCGGTCGGCACGGCTCATGCGTTGAAGAGCGAAACTACGCTTTGTTTTACGCTTACTTGGAGCAAAACGAATGCTACGGACGCGAGGCCAAAGCCATGGGAGGTGCCAATGCAGCGCTCGCGCATTGAAATCAACCGCTAATGGACCCTGCGCTGTGCCGTTAGTGTGGGTGCTTTGTTTCGCACCCGCGTTGCTGACAGATGGAACCACCACGTGCCTCATAAAGATCCAAGGATAAACAAGATCACGCTTCTCCTAAATTCGATCCGGGTCTCGAGGCGAAGAGTCAATGCCAGCTTAACAAACGCGAAGCGTGGCGAGGTCGCAAGTAAAAAGCTTTGCACAGCCAATGGTTGCATCTAGCTAAAAACGCTATCATACCGTTCATGCATGACACACACACAAAAAAAACGACTTTCTGCAGACACTGTCCTGAAGCATGTTTCTTCCTTGCATTGTGGTCTTGTCACATTGGTCGTACAAAAACCGTCTGCAGACAGGTTCGAATCATGCAAAAACGAAACATGCTTCGAACATGAGTGTTTGTAGATAACTAGTATGCATGTCTACGGCGAAAGTCGTGTCCTTTGTTGCATGTGTGGGCAGCGTGACTGCGGCTTCCCAAGAAAATTTGCGGCATGACACTGAGAGTCACATTTCGCACGCTCACGTTATGCTTAGTGTCACGGGGCAGACGGTTTCATTATTGTGACTAAACATATTTTCAGGCTTGCCATTCGCCGAGCTCCCTTCCTTCGAAAATTTCGGCGATTGGCAATCTCAACTTCCTAACAAAAGAGTAGAAGCATTTGATTTTTTTGTTTGTAGAGTGTGCACTATAGATGCGTGGCAAGGTTCCGAACACCCTATTTCTCTGGAGCGCAAGTTGGTCTACTTTTTGCACAGGGGTTGCGGTGATGTCAGAATGCCGAGCTCTTATTGGCTGACTAAAAAGAAAATAGTGGGTAGACCTTAAGGCATTTAACCTCCTATCATTCCAACGGGAGCCAATCAGAGCTCGGCGTCGTTCTGACGTCACCGCAACCCCTGCGCAAGAATCAGACGACTTGTTTTCCGCAGAGCCTGAGCTTACCAGAGCTTGCAACAACTTGGTTCTTCTGAAGACGTTTGCGTGCCTAATCATCCTTACACCTGCTACACGAACAGATCTGAAACTGGAGTGCATGCTTGATCACGACTATACGCTCCGTAGGTAGGTCTTGCACAACGGCCGTGCTTTACGGCAGGTGCGATCGCAACTGGAAAAACAAACAAACAGGAACTGCGTGTCCTGCAGGCCATATGGCGCAGATTTTCATGCGACTATCTAACGTTCCTCCATGTGCCTGTAAATGAGCACAGTATACCAATTTTCCTAGAAGCGCAGAATTCGCGCACGAAAACAAATGCTCTAAAATACGCTCTAAAAAAAAACAACTACAGAATATACTTACCTCAATACAGGCAAACGAGAAAAAACACATGCAGCACAAAAAGAAAGAAAAAAATGTTTTGTCCTGTTTTTGGTTCTCCGCGTCACTCTGTTTTATCCCAGTAATCAGCGCGCTCCAGTTTGACGAGAAAACTTACAGATGCTAATTTTGAACAACTTGTTTACCCTTGTCGTAAGTACTGTACACTCGCCTCTAGATATTTGCGAAGCCAATAACACGGTCCTTAGATTATCCATTCTGGAATCTTTTTGTCACGCTACACGAAACGTAGTTTTTCGTCCTAGGGTTGAAGCACCAAAGGCGCGCTGCCGACGTTGTTAGTTAACCAGTCAGATTGCTTGAAGAACCTAATGGACGGCCGTAGGTTCAGAGAAGTCACCGCGGTAGCGATTATATGCGTGACCCTGGTTTCACAGACAGGCAGTTAAAAATAATCGCCTGCGAAAGAGCTCTGTGTCTCGGTCCCTCAGCCTAGGAACAAGGCGTTCGCCGGGTACCCGTCGGTATCTGGGTGGCGAAAGATTTCGCGCACCCAGAAGGCTCTTCTGGGCGTTAAGCCATCCACACATATGCACCAATCGCGGCGTAAGAGCATTTGTCGCATTTCTGTTTCAGCATCCCAATTATGTCCGCCATGGTGCTGCTGATGCACACCCAACCACAGGAACCGGAACCGCAGTGCAGCGCCAATCCGCAGCACCGCGGTACAAGAAGCGCCACTGAAGCGCGCTAACACGGCGCTACCGGAGCGCTAACAGGGGCGCTACTGGAGCGCCACTACGCGCTATATTAGAACGAAGTCACGCGCTAGGAAGCGCCACATGAGCGCTCCTTCGAGCGCTCACGTAGCGGTCTTAGCGCCTGCCAAGGTGTGAACAGGCCTTTAGAGGGACAATGACAGCGCATTTATGCTCGCCAAGGTTTTTAGCTGTACGCAGGCTATGAGAGGCCCAATACTAGGAATAGAATTTAGTGGCCTGAAATTCGATTTCTTCCGCCCTCAAAACCGCCGATCGAGAACTGGCCGGTTTGAGTCGCGTCACTCTCTTCTTCCGTGGCCACGGGCCGCTTTGGTTGTCAGACGCAAATCCAACTAAACTTGATCGAAGTCACGCAGGTCATCGAAGGCACGCACACAAGGTTAAGCATAGAAAAGAAACATGTACACTCCATTTTGGGGGCTTCTAAAAAGCTGCAAATGCGCTGTTTGGGGTGGTAAAGTATCCCAGCCACGTGACTTCCGCCACCTCTCGTGCTCTCTGTATTTCTTCCTCCTCCTCCAGTTTCAGTTTCGGTTTCGGGCAGTTGCCGTTTTTTTTTTTTTTTTTTTTACTTTATTAAAAAAATATACGCGGACGCTGTAGCAAAGCATTGGATTGGGTAGTCTTCTGACACCGTACGACCGCCTGGTAAGAAATAAAATAAATTTGGCAAGGTGTCAGTGTCCCTTCGATACTTAGTATGTCGTCGCTTTCCATCTGATCGGCTAGCGGGGTCCTGGATCGATATCGGTTTGGAATGCTCATGACTTTGCAGGGGGCGTACTGGGTCCTGTGTCTGGCCCCAGCACACCGCACAGACCACCACCGATTCAGAATGTCCTTGTCGAGGTGAAGCTGCGACGATAGCAAATGGTTTCTTCTGGCAGTCTTCGCCTTCGGAAAGCTTGATGACGTAATTGTGGGATCGAAACCACCCGCTCATTTACGACAGTCGAGCGCGGCTTTCAGGTGACCGACACGAGAACTGGGTCAGAACATCGACTTCGGCCGGTATTTCCACCGTAGCTGCCGGCGAACACCGGGGTAGTGGCTCGTGTCCTTCCACTGCGGTGATCAGAATAGCCGAACTTCTAACAATGCCTGAGCCTGCAGGCACCCGTTTTCATACTTTGACAACCCCAGCGCGCGGCTATGATTAACGTTGGCAGCAATAATTGAAAACGAGCGTGTTACACGCGTAAATTCGAAGTACTTTAAAAATGAAAGCCGTTTACAACTCCCTGTAACGCCAAATTCCGAGCGCAGCTCTTTGAGAAGGGGGAGAAGCGTGTGCGACGAACTCATCTCCGTTACGCTCACGGCGCGGTGGCGGCGTCGGTTGTCGCGTACTCGGTCTGGGGCTGTGGGCGTGAAAGGCCCTATGTGGAGCGTGTATTCCCGCGTTGTTTCCGGAGCGGAACCCTGACGAAAACATGCCTTTCGTCAAACCGCCGCGACCTGGGGCCGTACCAAAAGAGTCGAGGAAGGTTTGAAGGTCAGTTTTCACGTGCTCGGTTCGTCCGAGAATCTGGATATGTGCCGTGAAAAAGTGAAAAGCAGACGCCGTTGGATAACGATTGTTTGGGCGGGAAGTCACTTTGGGTTGAATTCACGGATACTTGTGGTCGTCAGATTTATTTGTCGTGTTCCAACGTGAACGCCAGAAAACCGTCGTGTTAGGCGGACCACCTGCGGACTACGTTCAGTGCGCTCTTCAAGTTCAAAACGGCTGCCTGATCGTTCGAACTGTCGTCTGCTCTTTCAAACGTTTCGGTCTTCTGCCCTCTTAGACGACGCCGGCCCGTAGACCAAATGTTGGCCCGGGGGAGCGTTTCCCCTGACACCCGGTCGTCCGTCGACTGCGGGCAAGCGGGTTTTCGTCGTCACCAAAGCAGATGACGGCCTGGCGATCGTCGCGGTGGCGCTCTTTCCGGCTCCGGGCGTCCCTATGCGCCGATTTTTAGCTTGTCCCCCACGGTCGCCGGATCACATTCATGCGCAGGCATTTCTCCTTTCCGCGCGCTCGATCATTTTCTGCGACAACTGGCGCGATGCTGTTTACCTCGACATGCGTGGCCCTGACGCCGCCGCTCCGGTGGCGCTGTTACTGCACAGCGCATGCGCGGACGGTTGACACGAATCTGGTTTCAGTGCACGCGCAGTGCCTGCATTTGGACCGGGCAAGCAGCCCGGCTTACAAGGCGTCTGGGAAACAACCCAGCTCTGAAACAAACACACGGACGGGGACGACTGTTTTTTCCGTTTCTTCGATCTCCAGCCATTCCACCCGCGCGCACGAAGCAAAGAAGCAGTTTTGCGCCTTTTTGCTTTATATACTGCGAGCGAACTATTCGTTCTAAGCTGATCTTTGGGGACACCAGGGTCGCTAAACTCGTCAAACACAAAGATTATTTGTGTTGTGACACAGGGGGCTGAGGGGCCAAAAGATTGTCGCGAAGTTTTCTTTCTCAGAAACCCGCAGATTCGTCTATCTTCGTGAAACTTTTCATTGGAGGGCCCCACGGGCGCGAGCAGCACCGTGGCCCCAGCTCATTTAGTGGCTCTAGCCCCACGGTGTTGCTCGCGCGCGCCCGGTGAATCTCGCTACGACTTTGTGTTTCACACCCTCGTTGGAATTTATGGCGCACCGTGCTTCCATGAGGGCGCCTTTCAAACCATTTGGCCGTGAGGCAGCTATTTAGTTGCCCCGCCTCAGACACGATCGCATGGTCGTGTCGCCGCGGGGTCGATCGGGATCTCGAATTCGGCTCCCGACGTGCCGCTTTCCTCCTAGCCACTGGATGGCGCTGCAGGCGCCCCATGGCTGGAAGTAACTGTATAGTGCTCCGCCCGTGGGCAGAGCCCATGTATGCGGAGCCTATACAGTTGGTCTGCCGGCGGCGGGCGAGGAGTAAAACCCCTCCCCGCCAATCGGTCGATATTGTCGGGTAACCGGGCGGCAAGAGTCTCTCAGGGATTCCGGCCGGTCGCTCAGGCAAGGCGAGCGCTAGCAACCGCTCTCGGGCAATAAAGCGGGACACGAGCGCCTAGGGGCCTCTTTGTGTTAAGCTTTGGGCTTAACGTGCATGCTTGTAAATATCGGAGTAATGGAGCGGGCGTTTGTAGTATAGATTGAGTGTTTTGCGTAGCCTTGTGTTTCTTATGGACCACGCTAAACGGGGAGCGGAATTCCGCTCCCGTGAAAGAACCAGGCTGGACTCGGGTTGCGCGATTCGGACCACGTGGGGAACGTGGCGTATCGGCGGCGGAACACAAATTTGAGCACCGAGAGAGTTTGGATGATTGACATCTCGTCCCGCGTGACGCCATCGTCGCGAGGTCCAATCAGCACGCTCGGCGAACTTCGGCCCCAACTTTGTGTTTCACGAGTTTCAGCGACCCGGGCGAAAATGGTTGTCTGTCTCGATGGCTTCGTTTGCCACTCCGAACTCCCCTATTTGCGGCTTTCGGCCAGCATTGTTTCGTCTGGTTCCCTTTCCCCGATCTGGATGTCGGGTCAGATACTCGGATACAGTCTGGCGGTCAAGCTGCCGGATCTCTTGGAGCTCGGGCCAGAATTTTGCCGGGTAAATTGCCGGCACGCCCGAGAGCGCCGCCCGAACAGCTTGCACCCGCCATCCTTTGACCACGCGAACGCCCTTGCCGAGTATGCGCATGGCAAAATATTTTGCCGGGAAATGACCACCCGAATTAGTCCATTAAACCGCCAAGTGCCTCAGGCGCGCGAAGGCACTGGGCACCGCTCGCGAAGAAGCTTCGGGTCACGTTTCTGCACACCGTAGTAGAATTCAAGGTAGTGTTGGGATCGGAGCGGCTCGCGTGAGGCGCGTGGCGTAGATCGCGATAGGTGTCGACCGGCGCATCGGCAGTGTAGTGTGCTGGTGGTTGTGCGCGTGCACCGGATGCCCGCGCGTGCGGTGGTACGCGCGGACTGCAGCCACTTTCTGCTGCCCTGTCAGCGCCGCGATTGTTGTCTACACGCACAGCCTCAAAAGTTCCCATTCTCGAGTCGCGCCGGTCCAAAACACTACCCCGTATTCCAGTACACTGTAGGTTTCTTTGAGCTGGCTGGGGCTCCAATCGTGCACGTGCAGCGCATACTTGCAAAGCTATATTTTGCTAAGCCCTGCATTCGCACGTGCATTTTTCATCGCTATACATAATAATACACGTTCAAGGCGTGATCTGAAAATTCAGGGCAGCGTTTGCGAGGAAATCGAACTAAGGGACGCGCTTTCAACAAGCGGGATTGTCCACAACGCTCACTGATTACCCAATATGCCTGTGCACTGGATTATGCTCTACTCCGATCGATCGAGGCGACACGGTACGAATACGAGTGTTGCGTCGGCGGTCGGCTGGGAACTACGTTTAATCCCTACTTCACTGATCGAACACGAGCCCCAGCTTTCGGCTACGTGAGCGGAACGCTGCGGCAGAAAGATACGAGTTCAATTTTGTTTGTTGTCCCCGGAGCCGAAGAGAGAACCGCTATTGGGGAGGAGATGGAACAGTCACGCCTCTAGCGGTACACTTCAGCTGTGGGGATAGCAAACCGTATTTTCTTGTTGTTTTTTTTTTCGATCCGAAAAATCGAAGATGACGATTCGAAGGCCGCTTCTCGTGCGACCAAAGCACGTTGTGAAAGCGAAGCTGTCGTGCCCTGACCGTGCTAGGCGAGGTTCAATTTCTTACGTTATGCTGTGTTATTAAACACCGGGCTGTAAGGACAACAAGCTCGATAAAGCGCCGCCTATAGTTCCATCTCCTGCCCAATACTTCGTCTCACCTTAGCATGGATACAAATTCGGGTGTGTGGACGTTTATAAAGCCTAGAACTTAGCCTGCCTCAACGTGCGACTTGTCTCCCAGCTGTATATATGATAAATTTAGCCAGTGCAGAACAACCGCTGGCCTGGGGTCTTTAACGTGCATCACGCATAGTGATACACGACCGCACGCCGGTACGATGCTCACCCAGATCGAAACGGGCAGGGGTGGGGATTGAGCCCAGGATCCCTGGGTTCTGCAGCGCGAGCTTTCGCTCCACGTGCTCTGAGCTTGTGTGCGCTCTACTTCGTTTCAGCTTACGTCCAGACGCAGCCAATGCTACAAGCGTTAGCGTGTGGCCCTGAGCAGTGTTTGCACTGCACGAGCGCGCGCGCTTGACAGGGACGCTGAAAGCTAGGAGCTCGCGCTTGTAGCATTGGCTGCGTCTGGACGTAGGCTGAAACGAAGTATAGCCCACTCGGCCACCGATCCCCCCTACTTCGCATGGACTAACTGCGAAGGCCGTGCAAGCGCGAGCGGCTAGCCTCGTCTGCCTTGACTGGAGCACTCACTGCACGAGCGCTCGTGAAGCCGCCGAGGTTTCATCCAAAACAGCTAGCTCGCGCTTTTAGCATGTGCGACTAACAATAGTCCATGCTAAGGTGAGACGAAGTATACAAGCGTGACTGTTCAATCTCCCGCCCAGTAGGCGTCACCAGTGCGTCAGAATAGTCGCCCACGTCACTCGATACTTCAATTCTGCCGAAGTATACTCGCAGATCCGAGAAAGGCATTTCCGAATTCGGACCGAAAAATAGATCGTTCCATTCGAAGCCGTCTCCGCACAACCGAACCAAAGTCCCGCTTTATCGGGAAATGCGCGAATTGGCAGAGGACGGAGACGCGACTGTTCTATTCTACGTTTCACTTTCCGATGGATCGCGCCGAGGACGCCACGTGCCATCAAAGCCAATCTAACGCCGTCTGAGAGTCACGTGACATTATAAAGGAGCCCAGTGACGTGCGGGGCGCGCGCAGTCACGTGATACGGTTCCCAGCCCTGGATTGGCTGTGATGGCTCCTAGCGTCCGCTGGGGTCCATCGAAGCGGAATATGGGAACTCGCGATATTCGCGGCAGGGGGTGGGGGAAACTTTCCCTCCTCTGGCCGCCATTTCCGTGCGCCGAACTTCCCAGCTCGAGCCTTCCGCACAGCTGCTGTCCTCGGGGGAGAACTCCGACGCAGCGGGTGTGAAACCCGACACCGCCTCCGCGTCGATCCCCAGCCGCGCGAAAGGGATGCTACCTACTCCAGCCGCCCGAAACAACGTGCGCAAAACGAAAGCGCCGCGAGTGTTCCCTGAACGCTTTCTTGCACTCGGAGAGACGGGCGACGCGATACGACGGATCGTATTAGAGAGCCTCCGAGCCAGGGTTGGGCGGTATCGCGAGACAAATGTATCGCGATAGTATTTCAAAAAATATGTTTCTGTGTTGCGATACAATTTTTCAGTCGGTATCTGTAATTCACTATCGGAATACATTTTTTGGCTATTTCTTGTATCGTGATACGATCTCGGACCAATGTATCCCGTGACAATGTTCGAGAAATCAGTGACCCCCAAGCGAAAGCTCAAGCGACTGTTTCCTTTCTTTGTTTTCTGCCTCAGTGGACAGAGAGTACAGTGAATGGGACCTTGAAGCTTCCTTATCGAGCAAAACAATGTTTGTTTGTGACATCATGCCCCCGAGATTCGTGACTCCCTTCCCTGTTCTCCAAAGATAACATTCGTTTTCCGGGTTGCTTTAGTTGGGCGACTCTTTTTGGACATTCAAAATGTTGAAATCATTGTGGGTACAAGCTTTACGAATGTACGTTGTGCTCCCAGTCTCATTTACTAGGACGCGGGTAAAGTTTCCCTTCGGATCATCAGATAAAATCGCACCATTTCATTCCAAGGTGACGTATCATGAAATGGTTGCAGAGAAGGCGCCGATTTGGGTCTATGGGATTCTGACCTCTCGGAAACAAGAAATAAAACGAATTTAAAGTTTCATGTGACAATGCTTCAAAGGCGTGCAATATATCTAAAAAAAACTGCACTTCATTCTGATGGAAAGTATTTACAACCAATTGAAGACCCGCTTAGTTCCTACTGCTCTATGTTTACAGGAAAATGGCAATTCTAGGTGAAAATAATTTCGAGCCTGGGAACTCCCAAGGTAAAATTCAATCTTTACCTCACGGTTAGTATGAGTTTTCGTTTTCACTGGAGGGCTCGTTTTTCTTCTTTGAAGTGCAAACCCTGTCACCCAAGCCTACAGATCACCGCCTCCAAGCGGTGGTATGTAGGCTCTGAGACTCCTATACCTAGGAAACCGGAGAAATTATATTTGCATAGTTTAAAACTTTCCCTTTGTGAAAACGATCTTGGTTCGCTTTACTATGAACCCGCGTTCGTCGACACTTGTGGAACGGATAATCTTGTTCGCTAGCACGACTCTGCCCAAATCGGCAGCGGCTGACCGACGAGCTATTTAAAAAGCTACTTCTCATCAAATGTAGTCGTGTGTAGTAGCAAAGTCGTAATTTAAATTTGTATTGTATTTCTCTCTTATAAAATTAGAATATAAAATACGAAGCAAGAGGTGATTTCATTTCTGTTTTACAAATAGTTACTTTTTTTCCCAATAAAACAAAAATTCACGTCGCAAAAAAAAAATATATATATATTTTTAAGAAAAATGTATGTCAGTATTACTGCCGCGGCAAAATGTATTCCTGTATTTGTATTTCTAAATACTTTTTTTTCTATTTTTCAAATGTCTTTTTTATATGTATATCGATAATTTTTGAACGGAAATATTTCAGTACCAAAATTTTAGCTGTCGTCGTCATGTATCCCGGTATTTGTATATCGAAATGAATTTTCGTGTATCTCTGCCCAACCCTGCTCCGAGCGTTGAACTTCTTTCGTTTGTGTCGACACTGCTGCACCTCGACTCGCAAGCGCTGAGACCTTCCTGGTTGTGCGCAAAGCCGCTTTCCTTGATTCTCAACTGTTTCAGGAGATCAGTGACGTCACAGTCCTTACTTGATCGCACCCTTCTTTTCCAAAAATACGGCCACCCGTTTGATATATCGATGTACGAGTGTTGTTTTGCAGTTCGTAGCGTCCCGTTCAATGCTTCTGTAGCCTTATTGTGCGAAATTCAAATTTCGGTTCAGCATAGGGACTTTATTTAGTTATTCTCTCTTGCTCTCGTTGAAAATTTCAGGATAGATTTTCGCTCACTTCGTTTCAGGTGTGCTGGCCTCGGCCAGGTTAAAACAACCGTCTGGAAAATAGAATAAAATATTGGTTACATATTTGTATATATTGTTTTTTCGCACAGTGCTTTTTAGTCTTTTTTTATTTCAAACTTTTTTAAGCGATCATTTGTTTCAAACTTTTTATTTGTGCTTCGGCTCACATTGTGCTTTCCTCATCACATTGCCGTTTGCTTGTCTCTATCGAAAAAGAAAGAAAGCGGTAACCTGCACATTTCTTAATAGAAGTAAGACATAACATTATTTTCCGATTTTTATTCTCAGGCAGCGGTTTGAAAAATTGCTTTTAATTAAAGTACATACGCTAGAACGTTAATTAAGGGTGCGATCGCTGCCCGGTATCGCTAATGAAGGACACCGAAAGCCCTTTCATATCTTGTCATTTTTCTCGAGTTAGTGTTTTTTCTTTCTTTCTTTTTTTTCTCACTGGACCCTTGGATTTTCTTGAAGAGTCTACATAGCAGTGTCTTGTTTATTTATTTTGTTTTTGCTTGAAGTTTCTTTTTTCTTTTTTGTAGTGAACAACACGCAGATAAGAAGAGTGTACCTCAACTCTCGTGAATATTTTGCGCCAGCCCGCGCCACTCTCGAATAAGTGATTAAGCTCATTAATTAGCTATGCATCGGCGTAATCAATAGGCTTTTATGCTCGCTCAGGTTACGGAGGCTTTATGCTAGAGATCCACTTCCGAATTCCGTGTATTGCTGCCCGCTAATAACGTAGCATGTGTTCGACTACGCGTATACATTTCCAGCGGCCGGCAGCTCGAACTCATCTTCTGGTCGACAACGACCGCTTGCAGCTTTATGGCGCATTATTTTCATCAGGGTGCGTAAAACGCGTGTTCAACCGCTTTCTTTTGTTTCTTTTTTTTCGCGTTTTCACGCATCGAAAGTGGCCCACAAAACCCGCTCTGTTCTGTTATGCGGTGTCGGGATCCTAGAAGTCACGACAGAGTGCGAGCGAATGTCGTCGTCGAGTCCAAATTCCTGCCTGCCGAAGCTTCCGTGAACTGTCAGGACTGTGACAAGTGTTCCATCGGAGAAACCGGCCGCAAACGGAGTACCCGCCTCGAAGAGCTCAGAAGAGACGTGGAGAAGACAACATATGCCACAAGATCAAAAACTGAGCTGGTGGACCATTGTTGGACGACTGGTCACACTTTTGACCTCGCGAACGCTGTGACCCTGGCACGTGAACAACGGTGGGGCCCCAGAAGATTTCTGGAATCACGGTGTATTCGCAGTGACCCATCCGCCTGTAATTCTAACCACGGCCCCCTCCCCGACGTCTACACCGACATCCTGAAATAACTTTTCATTTAACTTCACATCTGCGACGGACGAAAAAAGTTGAAACGAGAGCCGACGATGTCTCTTGACGATGATGATATCTCCTGTATGCCATGGATGAAGAAGTCGGCAGAACCAGCACTACGGATGAAGAGAAGGAAGAAGCAAGCTTTTGGTTGCTGGCAGCTAGTCGGCTGCACTGAAGATGTCTCCAGCATTGGACACGAAACGTCTACTTATAGATTGTTAGTATTGTTATGCAAGTCGGAGGTATTTGTTTTTAATCATGAATCCTGGCTTTTGGAACATTTTTGCATTGTCACAAGAGGCGTGTGCCACATCCACCGGCGCTGCTGTTGTGACACCGCCCGGTTCGCGGCCGGCGACAACGTGACACTTACACGACGTCACCAGGGGGAAATCGAGGGATCGCTTTTTCAGGACGCGGTATAATTGCACACACCGGTCGGAGACGCGTATACCAGGTACCATAATCTGCATTTAAACGCGAATCGTTATTTCGCGGAACTGCCGAAACACATATCGCGGAAAGCTCCGCGGCCCTTATGACGACGCTACAGAGACGTTCGCATGAAGTGCCAAGGTTTCCGAACTTCCACATTGTCCGATTCAGAAAGTTAGCGTCAACTTTGGCGTCCTTCGCACGGTCGTCCAAGAATGCGCGGAGCTTTAGCGTTTGCCTCCAAACACAGTCGGCATTTTATCACCTATATTTGTTTTTCTCAAATTGCAAGCATATTAGGTTTTGGAACGTTTTTTTCTTTTTTTTTCTTTCTAAAAATTGCTTTGGTGAATGATGGCTCCAGAAACCCTGGGCGATGCGGATCTCGAGCGTCTTATTACGTTACGCAGCCAATGACGTTGCGGCGTTAGGCGGTATAGTGAACGCCGGACGTCCAATCGAAAAGCAAGAAGCGTGAGCATTAGAAGCAACTCCCCTTCGCTCCTCGAGCTGCTAAGGACAGCGTTGGGTATTATAGTATGTGGCAGAGACTCAGTGCGTCTATGCGATCACAAAGACGCCCTTATTTTATTTTCACGCGAGTTCTGTGCTGCACATTCCCTTCGACTACCGATATTTTTTTGGTGTAGTTGATTTTGAGTTGTTTTTGCGTGTTTCGGTCTCTGTTCGACCTTTGATGTTCGGGGATCGATCAAAAAACGGAACCCGGTTTTTAGGTCCGCATAAATAAATTACGCATCGCGAAAAGCTGATACTCGACGAGAATGTGAAAATAGCGGTGGGAAAAAAAAATCCGCTTAAAGAAAAAATATATTTATGGGCCGACGTCCAGCTAAGCCTGATATTCATCAAACCGAAATTTCACTGTGAACGTCTGTAACATTTACTTCAGTGAAAAAATAAAAATGAAGATATTCTCCGTAGGAAATACTACATTGTTTTCTTTCTTGCTAACATGTTCTCTTGTTTGTCTTTTAAAACATGTTACAGGCGCCCACAATCTCAAACTTCAATTTAATAAACGTCGGCTCATAAAAAAAAAAAGACTTTTTTTATTTTTTTATTTATTTAGGTAACATGGCATGTCCTCACACTTTTGCGTTTTATCTTGACCGCTTTCGTCACGTTCTCGCGAAATTTTAACTTTCTACAAAACGTAGTTTTTTTTTTGTTTTTTTTACTTGTTTTTATTTGCGTTTATGTTAGGTATTTCCGTTGGTCATAATGAGCACGCACCGCCCCTCCCGTCTCGATTACCAATCGATTAGGACACACGAGTGCAGGTCACTTGTCCACTGACCACGGCCCCGAACAGGGTCGCGTGGACTGAATGTTTCTTCCGTTCGTACAAGCGCCGGCTCACGGCCGAGCGTCCGTCAGTCAACATCCTGTAGACAAAGCTTCCCTGGGCACGCACGCGGGCGCGCTCTGGCGACGGCGCACGAAGGGCGGCGCGGCGGCCCTTTGCGGGGGCTTTCCCTCCTCGTGACCGAATGGGAACCCTCTCGGCTTCCGCAAGAGAGCATTCATTTCCGGCGAACGATCGACCTGGATGGAGACGCACTGAAGGCTGGTCTTGGCGTCGTCGCAGCCGTGGTCCGTGCGAGGAGCAGCCTTGTCAATCTCGATTCCCCTTCTCTGTTCCCTCCCCGCGTTGTCCGTGGGGATAGGGGAGTGGAGGCACAAAAACACGGCCACTGGACCGATCAATGGAACAAAAGCGGCCGCTCCGGAGGGCAGCGCCTCGCGGACGGGTCTGGGGGAACGTGCCGGAGACGCCGGCCATTTGTTATGCTCCGTTGCACTTTTGTGTGAGTGCGAGTGGCGCCTGCCGAGCACGTGCAGTGCGTGTGTCGTTCGGGGAAACGTGCTCGCGCTTGAAGCTTCGGCACTGCAAACGTTTAATCAACCCTAGTTTTTCTTCTATCTCTCTCTCTCTCTCCCCCCCCCTTTTTTTTTCTTCTTCCAAATAGTACTAAACCCACGGGGTCTTCTTTTTTCACAAGTCGTCTCTGCTCGTGTAGGCGAGCACTTTTGCATGCCTGCAAAAATTACCTTCATGTGTGTGCTGCACGTTCTTGTACGGATGGGGCACCAGCCAGGACAAAGCCTCTCGATCGACACGTCGACATTCCGGTTTCGATCGACCCGTCGACACGAGATCATACACAGAGTGTGCACTATTCACAGCCGTTATCTCGTGTTCTCTGGTCCCGAGCGCACCGTTTTTGGTTTCTAAATTAGCCTAAATAGCCAGACCTTGAACCTTTAGCAGAAGCCCGAACCGTACGTAAAGTTCGTACTCGAGCTTTTCTGTTAGCGTTTTGAGATATATGTACGAACCAGTGCTTTTAATCTCGACGCTGCAAAACTCGGGGATCTTGCTTGTGTACGAGTCAACACGTTGTAACAACCAATAAGTACGCGTACACCGAGTTTGGACCTTTACATTAGTGTTGCTGGTCAGGAAATGTGGTTACTTGTTTTGTGCGTCCATTGACAAAACATTCCTTTTTGCAGTTACTGTTTTTCTCAATACGCCTGAGTACGCGAGGTAAACCTGGGAGACACCATTGAAAGCTAAAATCGAACGCACTTCATATCTCTTGTCTGTACTGACCCGCAGCACTGCACGAAGTGAAGTCCCCACCCGCTTGCATCTGTGGAGGCCCGTGTAGACAAGCTCCAGACGCGGACGGTCATGCGACGTAGACTGCGCGAGCGGACGGCGGCCGCAGGAGTGAAACCTGGCACCGCGCTTTCCAGAAGGGGGAGAACTTCCAGACGTCTTAATGGGTTCTCCCTCGCCTACGTGAACATAACTCGCCGAGAGGGAGTCTTCGTCTGGCGCATGTAAAGGAAACACGTCTTGCGGTCCGCCTTGTTAGCTTTGGTTATTAAACTTATGTAGTCCTCGTTAAACAGTTACCTTGTTTTACTCTACTATATACCTATATTGAAGTTCCTTCGCGCACTACACATCCTATACTGATTCAGTATCGCGTGTGCGCATGAAGTTATCCTGCAACCATATAGGCACACTGGCACATGCAAACCATTTTTAAGAAAGCAACAGTCGAGCAGTTGCATGAAGAATTCAACCATATATGCCGTGCGCCAAACGAAATAAAGGATTCCAAGCGCATTTGACGGTTGCTAATGGCCATAAGATTTGTTATGTTTGCTTTCTTCCTGCCTGGTTATGCCGAGATAATTTCAGACACACGGTTCAGACATTGGGCGTCGGTAAAAGCTCGCCCAAAAGGGCTTAGCGAGGAGTACGGTACGTTTGTTAGGGCCTCCATCGTAGCTAGCCGATCTCACTGATTGCGAAACCTTAATCTCTTATCAGCATAAAACTTGAGTGGCAGATATATGATGACGCGAGGGAGGCTTCATAGTAACTTTTGTGCAGTAGTGAGGTCGAATTTATTGCGTTTCGTTAAAAGTTAATGCGCCAACGTTGGACTCAACTTTGAGACTCCTGTGAGGATGCGTGCCTTTTTCTTCGTCCATTGAAGTAACAAGCAGCGGACGCTTGGTAAACAAAATACGTGTAGGGCTCAATGTGGCCAAATTTCAGTTGTGGTTCTCCGGTACTAGACAGGATAATTGAAATTGAGCTCAAAGATACAATCGTGGGGTTAGGTGACTAAACCACGTCTCACTACGTTTGCATACGCACGCACAATATCTGGCATGTCAAAAACCAAGAAACGTGCCCCTGTCTTCCTTCTATATCGCTCGAGAATGCGAGTATTGTATATTCGTGGGAAGTCAGATAATCGAAAACGCAAGCAGCGCATTCGGTCACCGCGTGATAGCATAAACTGAAGCTGGTCCATCGCAATCGAAACTGAGGGGCCTACTATAGTTCCTGGAGTGCGTGGCATTTCGCCGCGATGGGACGCTTCGAATATTGAAAGAAGGCTATTGGCTGCGCTCGGCACAAGCCATGATGTGCAGCTCACGCGACGAGGCGCAGTCTGTTGAGATCTACCTTGCAATTGCATTCCTGTGCGGACGACGACCAAGCGAACGTCGAGATGGTTGGCATGTGATCCGAGCCCCTTCTGCACATTCGACATGTCTGACCTGGAACCGAAGGAGCGTTTCTCTCAGTCCTCAGTTCATGCGCATGGGAACAGAAGTTGCCGTCAGTGTGTTTTGTCTACTGCGTCTACGGCGTCTGCCTCCCAAGGAGGCGTCTGCATTCCTCGGGAACGCCAGACAGTATCCGATCCTGAACGGACGTGCCGTCTGTTGTGTCTGCGTCTCCCGCATGTAAGACAATCCTCCACTAGACACCTTCAATTCGGAGACTCAACAACCGAGCATCAACGCCCAGAGGAGGTTGCTGACGTCAGGGCCAGTTTCGGAATGCGGGACTAACCGACCAATGGAACGGCAGCTCCAGAATCCTGTATTTTATTGCATAAGGACCTGTCCGCTCCATTGATGGAGAAAAAACAAACAAACAAGAAAGAGCACTAAGCTGTTTGTTGTTGTTGTTGTTTTTTCACAGTTTTAGGTTATTTAATTAAAAGATAAACCAAACCGTTTTTTTTTTTTGTAGGTTTTGAGTGGCACAGGCAAGCGTATGATTTCAGTTCCGTCAGCAAGAGATGAAGAAAATTTCTTCCCCTTTCCAATTTCCTATAAAAGGCGCGCCGGGCTGGTAAGTCGCGGAGAGAGACAAGCGGCGCGGTCAGAGGGAGCAAAAATTAAATGTTTTTCTTAGAGTGCTGACACTGTAAGAAAGGAAATCTCAGATCCGATATGCAAAAATATTCCTTAAAATCTCTATTAAATCTAAATCTAACGCACCATTCTAATAATTCCAAGCATCTAGAAAACAACCAATCACTCAAGTTGCCGTCCCTGCCGTCACCGGTTCGACCGCCGCTGCCGCCGCGAACATGGAGGAGGAAGTTTTCGTAAATGTTTCAAGAGCCACCAGACGGCACTGCATGTGAATCGGTGAAATGGAGGAACGGGAGCACCTTCCTTCCCTTCCGTTTCGTGATGGGGAGGAAAATTGTGTTTCTTTCCTTCTCTCTTTTTATTTTTTTATTAGAGTGTACAAAGATGTCATCACCCTAAGCAAAGCTCACATGAAGGCACCCTACGAGCATAGCCGTTCTTGAGGTTTCCTGAGCCCTGTGCCGCGTCTCTCGCGGCGGGCCTCCCTGCTTTGCGACCCCGCCACTACAGCGCCCCCACTCGCGGGAACACGTCGGCGAGGTACGTGTTCCCGGAGAATAGTCTGGAACACGTAAATCCCCGACATGTTTCCGGCGACACGTCGTTTCACCTTACCCCGGACCGCAGAGGGCGCTCCGAGCTATCCATGCCAATCCATGCCGTGCGAGTGTCACGTGACATGTGTGCGAGTGTCGCCGACGCGCGTGGACGTAGTCATTTGTGCCACGTTCATTGCGCCGGATTGCCTGGGGTGGCTTGGAGCGTCCGCCGCAGTTCTTCGTAAAGCGCGGTTCAAACAGGCCCGGAATACGGAACCCGGGCCAGCCCGTGCGCCGGAACCCGTAGTGACGTCAGCGCTCCCTCCGTACGGGCGGTGACGTAATTACGGCTTCCGCCACCCGGGTCAGGAGTTGAAAAATTTTCAACTTTTTCCTTCCCGGGTTGTGACGTAGGTTTCCGTATTTTCTCCGCGGCCAATCAGCGCGGCGCGCTTCCCTCCTCCGCCCTCCTTGCCACCGGCGTTCACCGCGGTTCCGCGTGCGAATGCCTCAGATTAGAGATGGGCAAAACGGCTCACTTCAGTAGAGCGGCTCGGAACGGCTCAGCTCACTGAAATGAACCGGCACATTTGAACGGCTCACCGGCTCACTTCGGTGAGCGGGTCGCTGAGGAGCGAGCCGATCTCTCATGAGCCGCTCCTTTAAAGAACGAGTGAGTGCGGTTCTTTCGGAGAGGAAAGTCCGCTCTCTCGTTCACTGAGCCGTGCTGGCCATGCCCATAGATATCCCGAACCGTGCTGTCGGAGCCGGGTGGCCGGGTCCACGGATGGCGCCGTTCGTTGACCGCTGCCGTTCAAACGATGTCTCATGATTCTCGCCGATCGTGCATCGTGTGCTGGTGCGGCGCTTCGAAGGTAGCAGTGAACAACTTATAACACTGTTAACTCATGCATATATCCTTGTTTCAAAGCCATATAACTACCTATAGTCGGTGACTGGTCAAGAACGAAGCGGAATCTCTTCCCACCTCTTCTCACTTCAGCGGAGCGAACGGTGGAGAGAAGGTCGCCTCCTCTCCAGCGTTCGCTCTACTAAAGTGGAAAGAGGTGGGAGGAGCTTCCATTTCGTTCTTGACATGTCACTGACTATAGACTGCACAGCACAGGTTACACTGCAACCTGTGCTATGCAGTCTAGTGATTTGGTATTCGGGCAGGAAGGAGTTAAACGAAGTGCTTGAAGACATTCGTTGGCGTTTCTTTCGAAGCGGATAATCAGGCATAACAGTATGTGAGCGAGCTCGAGGAGAAGGCAAGCCGTGAACCGATGAGGGATTAATCTCCGCATGGCTACCATAGGCTCAGCAGAGGCTCCGTCGACGCTAGCGCTAAAGCCCCAATAAGTGGCAGCCTTAGCAGGAAGGTGCCACTTTTGTCAGCAAAAAGGCTGTTTTCGTCGTCATGGCGGCAGGAACGGAATGGAGTTGCTTTCCCGCACTACTAAGAGATGGCGTGCAAATCGCACCCGGCAAAAGACTCGGCCAATGCCCAGCAGCCCAGCCCTGACCCGGCTCTGACTCGGGACTCGGCACGGCTGACTGAACGAGAGAGAACCGGCTCCCAAAAGAACCGCCGCTCACTTTTACTGAGCCACGGCTCACTCGCTCTTTAAAAAGAGCGGCTCAGAAGATCCGGCTCGCTCCTGAGCGACCCATCTCTACCTCAGATGCTCCGTGCTTGCTTGCGGGGATGGCTGCGACGGTGAACTTCTTGCCCGTCTCCGACGCGAGGAAGGCTGCGAAGAGTGCCGCTGCCGCGAAGAGGGCTGAAGTTGCCGCTGCGTTTGACGTACCCGAGAAAACCTATAAATTAATTCAGCTAGTTCAGCGGTACCCCTGGATCTACGACAGGTATCGTAGCGACCACAAGCACCAGGACAAGCGAAAGACCTCGATACTGCTTTTAATACTTTATTCACATGGTTTCGAAGACACGGGAGGTGGATGCAACCCGATGAAACGGCATCTTCAATGCAAATATGAGTGGCCTTCAGAAAGGCCGTTTGTAGAGGCAGGCAGTGGTTGGCTTGCTGGCTGCAAAGAGACCGGAAAGGCAGTGGGATGCACTTAAAAGGTTAAAATGGTGAACGACACCGGTACGCGCTGTAGATGAGTTTTTAGGCAGTACTGTACGACCGCTAGCCTAGAATCTTTAACACCCGTCACGCAGTAGTGAAACACGAACGTCTGCTGTTACGATGCTCATCCAGATCGAAACGGGCCGGGGTGGGGATTGAACCCAAGATCCCTGGGTTCTGCAGCGCGAGCTTTCGTGCAGAATTCACTCACAAGCAGCTTGTAAGCACACATCCTAGCTAGCACAAAGGACAAGGAAGCACAACGGGCTTCCGTCATACATGCACTCAAGGGAGCACAACATAGTAAACAGAAAGAGTGTGTCGTATCAGCTGCACATCTGCATGCCATTGCTATTTTTTTATAGCACAGACGCAGTAAAATCTGACAAGCGGGTGAATGTTACGAAAGCTTCTCTCGTGATCCTGCCGCGTTAAAAATGATATAAACGTGGTTCCACTGCGGGAGCGCACGCTCCACGTGAGTATTCCTGCGAGCGACGCGCGGGCCCACGTGGAACGCCACTTGATATATAACATGAAAATAATCCAAAATAAAAAGCAGCACACCCTACCTGGCTCGTGACATTCGGAAGCACTCGAAGAAGTCCCGGCCGTCGGGGTCTTCGTACATCAGTCTCACGATGGTGGCATACTCGCCGAGCGTTTTCCGAGACTTCAGGAGCTCGCGGACGGCCTTTCGCTTCTTTTTCTTCACGCTCCGCAGGTACTGCTCACACGCAGCCGCGAAAGTAGTCAGCCGACGCCAGTCGATAGTTCTTGCATATGTGACGTACCTCATTACACAAAGGTTCATAAGTGAGGCAAATCAAGCTTCGTAGTCGGGATCCTGCCGAGACGACGCCATCGCGAAAAACAAAGCGACGAAAACGAGGCACCAGTGCCGCTCTAGACGGAGCGCGAAGCGTGCCCGGCGCCCGGCGTGCCCGGCATCGCCTGCCTCGCCCGCGACGGCGACGGCGACGACTCCGCTTGACGACAGCCGTTGATTGGTTGCCTGGGGAGCCGCCGTGACGTCAGCTCCCGTATGCCGGGGCCCGTCCGCGCGCCGCTCAAACCAAACCGTGACGTCGGCACCCGTAAACGGACGCCGGACGTGATTACGTCACTACGGATTCCGGCATCACGGGCTGGCCCGGGTTCCGTAGTCCGGGCCTGTTTGAACCGCGCTTTACTAAATTGCGTCGACTCTTACGCAGAGAGGCATCGATCACGTGACCCCCTGGAGAGGAATAGAGAGAGAGAGAAAGAATACGAGGGAGAGGACAACGAGTAGAGGGAGGGTGTTTGGGTGTGAGCCTTGTTACAACTCCGTTCACTCCTAAGCTGAGAATGCGGCGGAAGCTGCGTGTTCGCCGGACAAGTCACAAGTCTATCTCTGACCACGTGATCACGCTACCTCGCCTACCCAGGCACAAAAAATGCGGGGTCGAGGGATGCCACGGAGGCGGCTGATTGGTCCGCCGAGATGCCTATAGCCTCCGCCGCACTGTCAGCTTAGCGGTGAACGTGGTGTAAGGGGCTGCTGGGAGGAGAGTGGCGGTAGATTTAGCGGGCCATACGGGGTTCCTCCTCCCCTTCCCTTTAAAGAGGATGCGGCGAATGATACAGCCGGGGCCTGTCTCAGGAATCAGGAACTATGCGAGCTAAGGGGTTGGTGACCCTAACCCCGTGGTAGAAAAAAAAACAAAAAAAAAAATTAAGAGCGTGTGTGTGTGGTGCGTGGTTCGTGACAGCCATGCAGCGAGACAGTGGGCTGAACCATTCGTTGAACGTTTCATCTGCCTTCGTGACCTTCGGCTTTAGGATAACTTTTTTTTTTTTTTTGTACAGGAAAAGTTTGGGTCTTTGGTCACGCTAGCTGGAGAGGAAAGGTTGTGGGTCTTCCTGTTTTTTTAGGGGTATTTATCAAAAAATGACTACTATTTTACTTTCAGTACTTTGTATTTTACAACTTATTACTATGTTACCGGGTACGTACTATGCTACAAGGTGACTTGTGCATAGTCTGGAAAATACGGTATTCGTGGTATTCGATGGTCATTATGCAGGAGCCACCGTAGTCATTAGGTTTTAAATGGAAGCGGATATCATCGTATTCACGCGCACTCACGGTATCGCGCGATATCCCGCGAGACTAATTCCGCTCATTTGCACCGATGCCGGAACCACCCGCGGTGTTCGCGCCACTAATGAAGCTCGGAAAGAAACCGTTAATGAAGCTAACGACCTTAACGCTTTCGAAAGAACGCGCTCGCGACCATCCATCCATCCATCCATTCGTGCGGACGCGCGAATCTGCCCGATTGCCCAAGTCTCCCCCGTCCTCATTGTGACCACCACTTTAGTTGTCGTCACGGCCGCCGGGGTTCGCCGCTTTCGCCACATGGTCGCCCTTCTGGAGAACAACAACGGTTATAATTGTTATTGTCGCTTCGTTGAAAGCGAAACCACGGGGTGGAGATGAAACGGGGTCGTCCGGTGTGAAGCTAGCCGAGGCGCCTTTCGTAAGCGACGCCGGAAACAAAAAGTGACCGCTCCGTAGGATAAAATAAAAGACATAAAAAAAGATCCGTTAGCAATTACGAGACAAAAGATTTTTTGCTGTGTCGCAAACTGTCAAGTTCGCCATTAGCGCCGTTTCGTCTTTGTCGTCTGCTCGTGGTCTTTGTAATTTCGTTTTGGGGCTTTTTTGTGGGTGTGTGTGTGTCGTGTTGTTGGCGTCCTCGCGTTGTTGTTGGGTCTGCGCGTCGCGCTATTGCCCGAGTGGCTTTTGAAAGCGTTGTCGTCTGCTTCGCTCAGCCTCGGTTTCGTACTCGGGGTCAAATTCTTTTCCCGTATTTTTTTATTTCATTTATTAATACAAAGTGAAGCTTTGGTCGCGTCGAAGAGTTTTGTTGTGAACCAGTGCAGCTCGGCCTTTGATTGTTTAAAAAAAGAAGAAAAAAAAGTATTCGGAACGTCTGCTTAACTTCGTTTTCGACAGTCGCCCGTCGAATTCCAATTTCTGCCGCTTTATAGACCGTTTTGTCGTGGGTAGCGCCATTTTAAGTACTGTACCACGGTCTAGCCAGCGTCAGGTTCCGCGGCCATGCTGAGTGGTTAGAAACGTTGGCGAAAGTGCTCTTCGGGACGCTGCTCCCGCGTTGGGTGTGCTGGTTGGGTGCTCCAAAGTGATGGTCATCCGACTTAGGACGAGTCTTGCGTTCTTGCGTGCCGCGGATGGTGTTTTTCGACTTATTGGGAAAGTGTCTTGCCCCGCATTATGACATCCGCCAGTGCGACCATGCCGAGGAGAGCGGCACTGAACGCGCCACGGATAGAAATCGGAGGTGAGCACTCAAAATATTGTTTCAGTTTACAGCGATTAAATTTCACTTCAGGTTTTTTTTTTTTTGTCGTTTTAGATGCGAGTACATTGATGATATATTTCGGCGTTTCGTGTCGGCCACAACAATGAAATATAATTTGAACAAGGACGCGCGAGATGAGATCATTGCAAGGAACGATCGAAGGCAGCTCTTTCCGGCTTGCAGATGTTTGTAAAAGTTTTAATTGAGGATCTAATGTCGACGAGTGCGTCCTTTGTCTAGAACTGAAGACAGCGAAGTCGAGATGGGCCCATTGCCGGAGCGAGTCGGTCAATGATTCGACGATTCAATATCGATGCATGAGCATGTTTCAGCAATAGAAATTAAAGTTTTCTTTCCAGCAACGTGATGTACTTATTTGAAAAAAAGAAGAAAGAAAGAAGAGCTTAGTCACACTGTGCCGGTCAGCGCAAGTTCACGGCTCTCTGCTCTTGCGCAGGAGATCGCAATTAAAGAAAAGCGATAGAACTAACTTTTCGACAATTTCCAGCCACACCCGGCGGCGGAAATGAGCAAACTAAGCGTCGAAGACGTTAAAATAGAGTCAATGTTACCACTGCAAGATATCAGCATTAAGATAAATGAAGTTACGAAAAGTTGCAAGCTGGAAGAGCGATTCTCACGAAAAAACTTGCACCCACCTTGCGAGCATAGCCCGTGTTCATTGACGGTATACAGCGGTCAGCTCGGGGCGTGTTCTATTCGCGAAATATTTCGAGCACATTCGAGAAGATGGCGTCGGGGAATATTATATTGGTTTACGGACGCAACCCACTGCCGCCGGACATTTTGGTCATTTGGAAAAGATATGGAGCTTGAAGTCATTGCAGCCGCAGTTGCCTTGTAGGATCCCGTGCGTGATACAGATGTCCTCCGATAATATTCTGCGCTTGCGGTAGTTATTCGTGCAGCCTATTACCGAACAATGATGTCCCGATGACCAGGGCTTTGACGTCATTGATCCCGCTAACTCTTATTACATCTGGAAGTAAAATGAAATAGAAGAAACCGCGAAGAAAACAACCAAACTTGGAGAGAGACACGCACGTAATACAGCAAGAAAGAAAGCAATATTCTCTCTTGAGATTCAGAAGTGTTTTTCACTTATATGTAAATCCCACAAGCATCCACACTGTCGAGTTCTTGTTTTGACGATATTAAACTTAGGTTAACGTCGGCACATAAAAAAAAAATCGTAATTTTTAAGTATGTTTTTACCCAGAAGACGTCGTGTTCTCAAACTTTCGCGTTCCATCCCAACCGCTAGCGTCGCATTATCCCGGAGTTTGAGCTTTCTGCGATGCGTATACTTTATTTTCCCGGGCCGAAAAACACGGTTCTTCTTTCTCGGGAACCATCTGTATTTTGTCGCGACTCTGACTGTTCTCGTGTCGTTTTTGCTTGCTTTTTAGTTTTAAAAATATGTTGTCTGCCCAACAACGCAGTTTCAATTTTTAAAACGCGCTTCACCATGGAACATTCATACGTAAGCGCCGTCTGGTTTGGAAGGGCTAATTCCTTTTGGTTGTGTGTGTGTGTGTGTGTGTGTGTGCGTGCGTCCGAGCGTGTGTGCGTGTGCGTATGTGCGTGTGTGTCTGTGCGTGCGTGCATGCGTGTGTTTTTATGTAGAGGGTATGACAGCAAAAGGCTGTAGTCAGAACATTTCCATCTCGCATTTCGTTCTCAAAGTTTTTTCCCTAGACTGCGTGGTTCTGCATCGACCGAAGAGGCGGTCGTTTTCTCGCCGAGTTTCGTTAAAAATTTATTCGAAAGAAGTAAACTATCAAGAGTCACAGGGGTCAACGCACTTTTTACATAAAAGTTTAGACTTAGAAATGAACGAACATTCTTTACTGTTCACTTAGAGCTTCCGATTTTCTACTGCGTTATTTTATCCAGTCATCCGCTTTTGGATGTCAATATTCTGAAGCAAAAAAAAATTGGGGTGTGTGTATGTCTATATAAGCTAGAACTTAGTCTGCCTCAACGGGCGACTTGTCTCCCAGCTGTAGATGAGAAATTTAGCCATTACAGTACAACCGCTAGCCCGGGGTCTTTAGCGTGCACCACGCAGTCGTGATACACGACCGCACGACGGTATACGATGCTCATCCAGATCGAAACGGGCAGGGGTCGGGATTGAGCCCAGGATCCCTGAGTTCTGCAGCGCAAGCTTTCGCTCCACGTGCTCCGGAGCACGTGGAGCGCGAGTATGTTGCCCTGAACAGTGCTTGCACTGCACGATCGCGCGTGCTTGGCAGGGACGCTGAAAGCCCGAGCTCGCGCTTGTACCATCGGCTGCGAGTATAGCCCACTCGGCACACGGCGATCCCCCTCAATATTTTGATTTACCCAAATATGTGTAAAGGCCCGTTCACTCCACGTTGCGCCTGACTCCGACCGACTGAGACAAGTCCGGTTCTTAAAGGCCCGTTCACACTCTTGCAACCGAGTTCGACCGAGAGATACCAAACCGGTTTTTAAGTCTCTTGCGATCTCTTAGGACCAGCTCCACTGCAGCCGAGCTGGTCCTAAGAGATCGCAAGAGGCTTAAAAACCGGTTTGGTCTCTCTCGGTCGAACTCGGTCGCAAGAGTGTGAACAGGCCTTAAGCCTCTTAGGACGGCTTACTACCGGATGCGCAGCAATACAGCCGGTCGTGAGCAGCCACAAAAGGCTTAAAAACCGTAGAAGAACTTGTATTTGGGCTAGTTGGTGAACGTTATAAAGCATGGTGTAAGGCGCAAAACACAACGGACACAAGGAGGAAGACACACACACAGGCACACAAAACCGGCTTAAAAACCGGTTTTGTATCCGCCGGTCGGAGTCAGCGCAAGGGTGTGAACGGGCCGTAATATGTTAATATATTTTATCATATATTTAGAACATTTTTTGCCTTAAACTCTGCGATGCAGATCGCGTGGTATCGATCACATAGGTGACAGGTCGTGGTGGTATCATGTAATGCAATTATGCTGCTTTTGTGGGCCGTCTCTTTATCTTGTATGACTTAATTTAAAATAAAACTGGAACTGAAATTAAAAAAAATGAATTGCTATTATCTCGGTCGTCGTTATAGTTTCTATTGTATTTATTGCTCTGTTTTCAGGGTCCACAAACAGCCACCTATAAAAAAGAAGACCGTCTTTGTTTACAAAAAAAGTTTGTTACTGAACTCTTTTTTTTTCTTCATTGCTCGTTTTAAACGCTTTGCGCCTACACACATGTGCAAGCCACAGCGCTTAGGAAAAAAAAAGGAGCCTGGCCTTTGTGGGTTTGTAGACAATATAATCTATAGGGCTAAATTTCAGGAGACACTATAGAGCGCTTGGTTTTGAAGTGCACGGGGCTTCGCCCTGCCCTCCCTGAAGGGGCAACGGATTTGGCCGGGGCCCTGGGTTTTACTGGCGGCGATGGAAGGACGGAAGAGAAAAGGATTACAGTGACAAAGAGACGATTAGAAGATTGGTGGAAATTATCCAGGGAATATTGAATGATGCGCAACTAACTAGCACAGCTGGGGACAGGCGGGACAGAGGAAAATTGGGACTCCTACCCGCGTGGCTCCGGCCCAAAGTCTCAACCCTGTCCCCCTTAGTGGGTCCGGTGCTGGGGTAGCACCGACAGCACCGACAAGGTTTGAACAGAGGAAAATTGGCGACTCCCTCGCCGGGGGAAGTGGGGGGGGGGGTGATGTTTTTAGTTCTTCTGCACGATTCCCCGAAGGTCATCCTGGTGATATCCCACACTGCCTGGTGATAGTTAGGGGAGAACATTGGCTTAGAAGGGCGGGAGGAATCATATGCATGTCTTTTTAGGCTAGGTGGCGCAAGGTACCGCCCGTTAGAAAGGGTATACCCATTAACATCCATCTATCGATCCAGCTCACGCTCCAGTTCGACAATGGGCACGCCTTTGGAATCCCGTTTTCGGAACTGCGATCACCCGATTCAAAGGGCTTAGCCATCACAATCCAATCCAATCCAATCCAATCCCATTCAGTTAAATCGTATCTAATCCAAATGCTTTGAATACCGGAGGGTGCCCCTACACCAGTCTCAAAATGGCCGCGCCCAGCGTACACGTAGTACACTTGCAGGCGTCGTGTCAAATATACGAAACTGCCCGCCGTCTGCTTTTTTATATACTGGCACTGTTTCAAGTTTCGTTCTTCGCGACCTCTCCTCTAGACGATTTATTATGGTCGGCTGTCTGGCGGTGAAACTAACGTCGTTCCATACACTTGAAGTGTCACAACATCTTAGCGGACGGAGTTCAAGTGTTTTCGCAAGCGCATCGCGGCATTATTTCGTCAGTATTGGAGAGGAGTGGAGCGTTTGCAAGTGAATGGCGGACGCTTCCTGCGGAGCGGCGAGGAGGAAAGCAAGCGAAAGGCGGAGACGCTACAGACGCTAGCAGACGATAAACGCTTTTGCGACCCCCTCACAGCTCGCATTGTATACGTTTTAAACTGCGTTGCTGTAAACACGAACTATAGTGCACCACACAAAAGGCTGCATGCATAGGTGTTTGTGGGCACGAAAGAAAATAAAAATAAAGCATTAGTATAGATATATGGATAGTTTATTCAGTGCCTGTCAACAGCCGTGAGGCCTACTGTCATCTACATGGTGGCTTGAATAGGAAGCCGTCCACAAAATACTAGTGGCCGGGGGCACACTCAATATAACATGTAACAATAGAGTCACTATAACATGCAACATGTAACGACACCATCGTGCTGGCACGGGCACACCAAGATAATACAAAAAATCTGGTGAGAACGTCGACTTGCAGACAATATCAAATTGTATGTGTGTTGTAACCGTGTCATCGGACTCTTCGAATGAATACCTGTATAAAACGCGCGAAGACATTTACATGTTTTCCAAGATGGAGCACGGAGGCATTATTATTATTTTATTATTGCAAACCACTCGACCCCGATCAAGAAACTCCCTTGGCAACTCTGTATAATGCAGGCTCTCGAGAGAGAATGACTCAAAGGTCGCACCCCTAACGGCTAAATTAAAAACTAAATCTACGGGGACACCGATACATGAAGAGTTATTTGTTTGTGTTTCTGACGCAGCGCTCGGCTTACGTACCCGAACGCTGCGTCAGTACTCGGCTGGGGCTCGGGCTCAATCAGCGAAGCACCAATGGAACACGAGCGTCGAACGCTGAACTCGATCGAAGAAGATGACGCAAATAATTCGCTTCACAGGCCTTGTATGGGGCAAACACCGAGCTCTGTGGAAAACATGCTGGCCAAAGCGTCCCACATATAGTTCCATCAGCTCGTCAATAGTTAGGCTTCAAGTTTGATACGATGTATAGTACAGCAGCATCGCAGGCGCGGCACTGCGGAACACAAGTTCGTCTGCTTCTTGCGCAGGCGGTTGCGATGATGTCAGAATGGCGAGCTCTGATTGGCTCCCAGTGGGAAAGATAGTGGGTAGACTATCCTTCAATCGGAAGATGGACGCTTTCGACGGTGCTTCCACGAGACGTGGAAGCACTGTCGAAGGTATAGAAGCTCGCACTGGAGGCGGAACAACTGAAGCGAGCTGCCTGAAGTTCTCATTCTGTCAGTTACTACAGTATAATACAACTCTGCCCTCCAGAAATTCGCCCGGTCAAGAATGGATGGAAAAATGAAACCCGTTTACAACTCCCTGTAACGCCGAATTAGAGCGCAGCTCTTGAGGAGGAGGGGAAGGCACGGAGAGGGGGGGGGGGTCACGTGACCTCGAGGGATGGGGGGCGGAGAAAATTTTCCGCTAAATATAGCGGGAAAATTTTCCGCTAGATTTAGCGGGAAAATCTTTCCGCGAAATCTAGCGGGAGATTTACCGATCATGCACCGCGCGGTTACGCCGACGGCGACGGCGACGGCGACGGCGACGGCGACGGCGACGGCGACGCCGCTCAAGTCGGAAACGGGCGCCTAAGAGCTGCGCTCTAAAAGTCACAACTGGTCGTCCTGTAGCCCCGGAAAGGCTTAACGAAATGTCGGTAGCCATTTTGTGACCTTTTGTATGGTGTCGAATTCTTCCTGACATATTTTTCTAGTTTCGTAATTGGCTTTTCCTGTTAAACTGGGTTTATATAAGCATTCACGTTCTTGTTTTTGGAGTGCCCAGGTGAATTTAAAGGCAGATAAAACGTATAAAAACGGTATTGATTTTTTTTAATTTTTTTTTTTGTCAACACAAGTATAGCTTAACCTGCTCCGTCCTGGATTCAACCCCTATCTGAAGAAGCGGACAAAGCCGAGGCAAGGCAATCCAGTCATGTTTCGTATTTATTTTTATACTCGGATCGTTCGATCGAAGTGATTCAGGCTTAGACGTTAATACACGCAAAATAAATGTACCAGACACGTGTATATGAAGCATACGAATGCTGCGTCTTAATATTTGAGGGTGTTTGATGTGCTCGGCACGTTTTTAATCCCCGAGCCTGCAAAATATAATGTTCAGCGACACACATAATATCTAAGCCACTTTTCCGAAGATGCGATGAGCCGAGAATGTAGGAAAAGGTCACCGTGGAATTAATTCGTTTAAGGGAGGGAGCTCACATCGTCATTTTAAAACACACACAAATATTTCAACGATAAAAACAACAAAACAAAACAAAAAAACGCATGGAAGAAAACGCCAGTCTGACACACGGCTCAAGCGAAACAAACGTTTAAAAAAACAAGAAAATTCAGTTTTTTTTTCTTTACTTTAGGAGGCGGCTTTTTAAAGTGTCAGCTCCAATCCGCCTTCCAAATACTTGTCACCACGGGCTCGCAGACGCTTGGGTACGCGCGTTTGGAGACGACAGGGGGCATAACAGAAAAAATATAAATAATAAAAAGGCATTATCAACAAGACAGAAAATCAAGTATAGCAGCGCATATATAATTCGAAAGGGCGTAAATCCTCCCGCGCCGCGTGTACCCTTCCCGTTCCATTAAAACAGAATTTTCTGCCGTCATCTCTTTTCAAAATTGAAAATCGGAAACCCGACGACTGGTTTGAGGGGGAAGCGCGTGTGCATATGGCAAAAAACACACACAAAAAAAAGCGCGTCCGATCCTGCATTTAATACACGTTGACGTTGACTCTAATCCTAATCTCTTTTTATCTTTTCGTACATTTTTTCTTCCTCATCGTCCCTGCTATCAGCTTAACCCGGCGACCTCGTGCACGTCAGCTTGCGTTAAGGCTCGTCTGAAAACGTGCAGACCTCAATATAATCCACACGTTTCCGCGTACGGCAGGCAGCGCCGGAAAGAGAAAATGTACTATGCACCGAGTCCTTAGGAACACTTTACTCCGTGCGGCTGAACTATACAAGACTGCATATAGTCTTCTAAACAAATTAAAATGATAACTTCTTAAATACTGCACTTCACGCATTATTATTAAAAAAAAAAAAAGATCGCTGCCATTTTTTTTGTTAGTTATTAGTGATTGTTTGAGGACATTTGATGTCGGGCAAGCGTGTAAGCATATGGCGCAGGTTCCCGCATGCGCGAGCTGCGTTTGTTTGCGAAGGAGGGAGAACTGGTGTCCTGCAAAAGTAACGGAATGCCGTTCCTCTTACTTTTAAAATCTAACGCAAGTTACTTTTCGGTTACTTTAGATTTCAGTATTTGGCAGCGATAAGCCGCAGTTTCGAACCTTCGACAGCAACTAAACTTTTATAGAGCGATTTGGCATAATGTTTGTCCTTCGTTTACCTAATTTGTAGAATGCAACGGGGTGCCCGATGGTGCGTTTAAAGGGACCGAAAACGTGGCTAATTTTAGTCGAAAGTAACGAAGAGAACGTAATTTGATAGACAGTATACTAAAGCCCCCCCCCCCCCTCCCCCATGTGTTTGTGTTCACTTTCCAAGCAGCGCCGTAATCTGCCGAATCACGCCGGCCGTGCCTCGTGACGCCTTCAGAAGCAAATGGCGACTAGTGGCACGTGTCTCGCGCGTTCGCACAACAATGGTTGAAGGTACTTTTATGAAACACCAAGCGTGAATTTTATTAAGGGGCTTTATTTACCCTGGACAGCCAACCACCGCCATCTACGCAGGGCGCTGGACAAGTGACCATGCCAACAAAAATATTTATATATATAAAAAAGAAACCTATGCGTTGGGATACGCATATGACGGAAGCACGTGAAGCGTAATTATCAATGTGACATAGTAGAACGTGTTTTTTTTTCTATTGGCTTTTTAAGTGGTCTAAAAAGATAGACCAACGGGGTATATTTTCGTTTCATTGGGTGAAGACAGGTTATATTTAGGACTAGTTTTCCCCCACTGTCACGAGATGGCGTTGCTGACAGCGCGGCCCCCAATTGTTACCCCAAGTGGCAGCCTAATCACGGGCTTAAATAACGACACATACAAACAGAAGCCGGCCAATGTCGGGGAAGTAACGTTAATATAAATACGCACCGTCGACACGTGTTGTAACAAAACAAACAAAAGCAAAATAGAAAGCGCTCGCGAACCTCTTGAGCGCAAGAGCCGAGAAGTCGTACAAAGGGGGGCAGGAGGCCCCGGCATTATTATAAATTTCGATAACGGCCGCATTAAAGGACGATGACAATAATATTAATAAAGTTAGGCTTAACTCCCCGCTCCCCCTCGTCCCGTACGGGCCGCGCACCAGCCCGCTTCAATGCTAAAGCGGATAACAGGCTATGGGTTCGCCCCTGACTGCACAATAGAGGGTAAGCCCTGCCCCCATAAAAGAAGCGCAGTCAGCTAAAATTTACGAGGAGTGGAGGGAGAGGAAGGCAGAGAAAATAACAAAATAACGAAAGAAAGCGCAGCAAAGAATGCAACAATGTACGCGATAAAATAAATAAAAAATGATTAAAAATAAAGGCGGCAGGTGGCAGCACCGTTTCGTGCAGAAGGTTGACTGAACCTTGCTACTATACCGTCTGCTGTACAGTCTGCCACTACTCCGGAAGCCACTGGCCTGTCTGCCCCGCCGTCCCGCTTGCACGTGGCAGGCGCCGCTCGTTTAAACAAGCCAGACATGCAGTTCCAGTTGTTCAAACTTCCGACTGCGCTGCCTGCTTTCGTATACGGATGCGTGCTCGTGCAATTATAGTAGTCCACGCGCGCGTGGTGCGTGCGTGTCTGTGTTTGCGTACGTGTGCGTGCAGTCTCTATACTGAAGAGAAAAAAAATCGTATGCACCCAGCGTTGGCGGTAGCGCGATGTAACGGCGTTGCCGATAACGTATATAGTAACGTACTCGTTACATTTTTTTCTTCGAAACGGTAACGGATAATGTACTTAACGTTACTCGTTCCTAGTAGCGGGTAGCTAGTTACCTTGCCCGTTATCATATTTTTCCTCAGACATAAAAAAAAATACTACACTTCAACTATCTGCGTGTTTCAAGGAGGCCAAGTCATGCGAATTCTCGCACACGTCCCACATACCTTCAAAATTTTGCCCCCTCTTCCCCACAAAAAAACAAACTTCCATTTTATTTTTTTAAATAAGGCGTTTATTGATAGCGTTGTAACGTCGAAGTAATGCAAAAATAACGTGCGTTACGTTTTATCTGTAACTGTAACCCGTTCCTTTTTATTTTGAGGTAACGTAGGTGTGTAGCGCGCTTATTTTATTTGCAAGTAACGAGTAACGTATTTCGTTACTTGTTTTCGGTAACGCTTACAACAATGTATGCCCCCATATGACCTATATCACATAATACCATACAAAGGACCGACACGAAAAGAAAATGGTAAAATTAGGTTGTTTCGTCAGCGGCCTCTACATTTTAAGCGGTTCAAAGGCAACCTACGTACAGCTTACACACGTGTCATACACAGTAAAACACACCGAATGTTGTCGGTGCTGCGTCTATTTAATCATAATACCGCCAATTAAAATATAATCGAAGATAGGTGGAAGAGAACAATGACGTTTATGCGCTATCTGGCATGAAAAGCACGGTAGATATAATTCCATTGGCCAAACATCAAATTGACTGCTGCGTTCTTCATCGAGAAAAATGCATAAATATATGTCATACGTGCGTGGTTCTTTCAATATAAGATATGTGTGGTATGAGTTTTTTCTTTTTTTTTCAAAAGTGGTGTTGTTTGCTTATATTTTATATAAAAAAAACTTTTTTTTCGTTTACCCTTGTGTCCGGTCATTTAGTTCGCACATCCGTTATGTGAGACAAAAAAAAAGAAATGAAAAGCAAGACGTTTTTACTTGAAACAAGTAAAACCAATATAGAAGATGCAGAACGTGAGTGAGTGAGTGTCGCGATTAAAAACGCGAATCCCTTCCAGTGGCGTGGTGGGAGCAAGACGGTGTTTTCCCGGATACCAAGAGTTCTGTCTCCGTGTTATATGTTTGTATGTGTGTGCGCAGCGGCGTAGACTTTCCATTTTCCCGGGGAGGGGGGAGGCGGCAGGCTGAGTAGTTCTCCGGGGGGGGGGGGGTGCTGCGCGTTCTTTTCGCCAGAATGGCGAACTGGAGATTGAACCTAACGAAAGCACGCTGGGATTAAATTTCCCATGTATTTTGTCAATAAAGGCAACGTGGACGTTATTTTGTTTACATGCCACTACTAGAAGCTCGTTACATGGCACGTAAACAGCGTCTCGGTAAGGATCATGGCCCGGGCCCGGGAGGAGCTCGCCGCCCCCCCCCCCCGGATCTCGCCAGGGGCGGGACGAGCCCCGATGCCCCCCCCCCCCCCCGCCCCGTACTCTACGCCTATGTGTGTGCGTGTGTGTGTGTGAGTATGCGTCTCCGTGTGTGTGTGTGTGTGCGTGTGTGCGTGTGCGTGTGTGTGTGAGAGAGAGAGAGAAAGAGAGAGAAGTAGAGTAGGATTCTCTGTCTATAGATTTTTGTTTTGTTTATACATCTTCGTTTCTATGACGCCCCGTGGTGTAATGCACGTGGGTTGGTGCGCTAGTTATCTGCGCTCTGATTGGCTCTGATTGAAGGATAGTGGCTAGACCTCCAGGCATGCTTGCTTTGAGGTCTACCCACTATCCTCCGAATCAGAGCCAATCAGAGCTCGGCGTCGTTCTGACGTCACTACCACTTCCTGCAAAAAGAAGCAGACGAACTTGCGCTCAGCATACGTATGCTTCGAACATAGTACGCCTGACCTCGAGTGAACTTTGTGTTGTTGTTTTTTCGGTGGAGCCCCGAGGCCCCGCCGCGGGGCAGATGCTGCCTCCAGCCACGGTTAAAAGTGGACTCAATCGATTGCACCGAAATAGGATTATCGCCGACGGCCATGTTAGCGACCTCGTCTTGGTTCGTCGACCCCTCGGGTTTACGCTGCCTCGTGGGCGCCCGCAATCGAACACTAATCGACGCGTGTCGATATCGTTGACGTCGTCGTCGGTGACCTGATGATGCGGCATGTCCCACCATGTCAAACCTGGTCGCATGCATCGGAATCGAGGCACGCGCGGGCAGAACGGCATAAGCAGATCAAAAGTTGTCTCAGTGACCATGTATAGTTACGCATGTATAATGCTGCCCCCCCCCCCTTTTTTTTTCCCTAAAAAAAGATACAGTTTTGTTTTTGCAACATTGCATCGCCAAACGTTCATTCTACGTCCAAATGTGGCGCTAGTGGTCCGAACCAGATGCAAAAATTTCAGTACAAATCGTTATCTTATTTACAAGCTATAAGTGATTTTCTGAAATTTTCAATGGGAAGATAGTGGCCGACGGAGGCTTCGAATACATGGAGCTTAATGGAGCCAGTCATCAAAAACGGGTTTCATTTTCCCTTTTTTTTTTCTTCCAGAAAATCACTTAATTTTTTTAAATGAGATAACGCTTAGATACGAAACTTCGGAATCTGGTTCGAACCGCTAGCCCTACATTTGAGCGGAGGATGAGCAGACGGCAATGTGTAGCTTATTTCTGCAATTATTAAAAAAAAAAAAAAGGTTTGTAGACGTGATGTACAACTTCCATGCATGTGTGGTGAGCAACTTTGACGTAATCCTTTGTTTGCAGTGTGATGCAACATGCGAAGGCGGGAGGCGCTCCGTGCATAAAAATACAATCCTCCGCTCAATGCCCAAATGTCCAGAAGCAAAATAGCCTGCACGAAAACAGAGCTAAACCCGATGTCCAGTGTCCCGGGGCGAATTAGGCAACATGCAGGCTGAGCTTTGTTTTTGGGGACGCTATTTTGTTTTGAAAAATTTGTGGACATGCAGTGCCTTTCTGCTAGTTTTTATGTAGCAACAGTCTATAGACTTTTTTTTTCGTTTACTTTCGTCCCGAACCACCCAAAAGACATTTTCGAAAAAAAAAAAACTTTGCAAACAGTAAAAAAATAGAGGTGAGGAAAAACGAGAATGGGTGACGATCGCACTTATATCCTGAATGTCTTACACTGCGTGCCGTCGGCCAAACAAGGCTTTTGTCCATACTGGAAGTGACGACATTAAAAACACACCAATACACCTAAAAATTTTTTCTCCAGGCGATTTAATGTGGCGTCAGAAGACTAACCAATGCATATTTTGCTACAGCAACACGTATATTTTTAATAAAATAAACAAACGGTACTGCTCGAAACCGAAACCGAAACTGGACTGGGGGAGGAAGAAGGAACGTAGAGGAGGAGGGGGTTCCCTGAAGTCACGTGGCTGCACAAGACCGCGTTTTCTTTTCTATTTTACTTCGTTTCTTTTTCTGGTTGTGAAGCATGACAAAATAAACGCATGTCGCACTTCGCACAGAAAAAAAACGTAAAAGTTAAGCATTTTGTGTTTGACGTTTGTGCGTTTTTCAAGCTCTTACCAATGCGTGTTCGTAAGACGAGCGATGTCTTCAGCCAGGCGAAGGGGCGACGACTCGGCGACGTCTTCGTGCGAATCAGCTTGGTGGTCGGGCGTGTCGTACAACGGAATAAATCCCCATTGTTTTGATCGGTAACCGATTTCTTTTTTAAAGGCAGACAGAATTCGCCGGTACCGCGAACGACAGTTCTGAAGTGGAGGTCCCACGCCCGTCGTCAGCCGCCATCAGCTTGGTTCGGCCGTCCAGCCCGCGACTACCGCGATGTTATGTTAAAAATTACGCTTCCAATTCTCTGCGCAACTTTTTTTTTTTTTTCAATCAACGTATTTGCAGTATTTTAGAAGTCACAAAAAATGGGTATAATATATATAAAGGTACGTGACCACGGAGAGGAGCTAGTGAGCGCGACTCAAACCGGCCAGTTCTCGATCGGCGGTTTTCGGGCAAAACGAAAACGAGTTTCGAGCCGCAAATCGTGTTCTGGGTAGTTGGGCTCTCATGTGTCATGTACAAATAGTGAGTGAGAGTAATTGGAGGCAGGAAATCAGATAAAGTGTTGCTTGACCTGTGGCCGAATATGTCACCTTTATGTACAAATAAAAACCTTGGCGAGCATAAATACCCTGTCAGTGTCTCTTCAAAGATGGCGGCGCCATTGTGGAAAAGGTGCATACACCAACGCGCGGCCGGCTCGAACGTCACTCCGGTGTGGTGGCGCTACTGTCGGCACGATCTGTGCGCAGAGGCTTCACTTGATGCGAATCTCGTTTCTGCGCAGACGCTGTGCCCACACCTGGTGTGGGCAAGCTTTGAGTTGTTCGTTAACAGCGAGTTGGCCCATAGATAAATGTCGAACAGAAGCGAGACGATTTCCGGACGTCTGCTGTTGAGAGACAGCCAGAGAAGGACCAGTGGACGCATGGATGGATGAATCAATACGGTTGAACCTGATGAATATGCCGGCAGCTTGCGCCACCTAGCCGTTGTTCCTAATAGGCTAGAGTTAACCTGTTACCTAATATACAAAATATTAAGGTCTAAGTGGGAGCGGTGGCGCGCCCTGGCGGAGAAAGCGGGAAACAGTGGGTAGGACGCTGGGAACCACACGACGATCAGTCAACCTCCCGGAAATCGTCATTTGGGTTTGAAGCAACACCAGGTAGCAGTCATTGCAACCACAATAACGTGAAACAAAACCAAAAAGAAAAAGGAACGAAGTATAAATTTGGCCGGATGCCAAACATAATAATGATAGGAAATGAAATAGGTGGCGAGCGGCCGTAGGTTATGGTGTCATCACAGGGCTAAGCGACCGTGACCAGGCCGTGGTGATCTGGATGAGGTCATCATCAGCGAGCAGAAAAAGGCCCCCGCGCGAGCTGTTGTTGCGACCAGAGAAAAGATCTACCACATGGCCCCCCGCTCTGCTGTCGGAATTGTGCGACGGACCAGGGCACATAAACGACCCTCTGTGTTTCGGGGACGGGTATGCGATTGCGACAGGCACGTCTTCCGGACGTTGGCGGCATCTCCGCGTCTCGGTTTTCTCGTGGACGCGTATTTTGAGTGTGGACGTCTGCTTGGTCTATCTTGATGACCGGCGTTGGTCTTCTCGAAGTTTTTGTGGCTGCTGGGACTTGCGTGAACAGTATAACTACTGCACCGACCAGATATTTGGGAGGAACAGGTGGTCGTGATTGATCGAAACTTTTGCCCGTAAGAAATCGCGTTTTTTTTTCCGCGAGTACGTCTGTGTGGAAAAAGTCCGCGCGGAAAGGTTCATCCGACTGCATGTCACGCATACCAGTTCTTTCTACGCGAGATCGGGGAGCTGCCAAAACGACGGCAGTGGTGCCCGGACGCTCACGGGTAACACTTTGACAAGCTGATATAGTTGTGTGCACGTCGAGACTTCCATTCCCTCCGTAGGTTCAACCTTGAACAACTTCTTGTAGCAGCCGGCGATCAATATCCTTTTGTTTTTTTTTTTAAGGACGAGAAACAATTTTTTTTAAAGGTCCAGGAGGTACAAGAAAGGCGCAAACAATAGGGAGCTATTTGTAAACCGCGTTTTCCCTCCGCTGAGCCCCCCGCCCCCCCCTCCCCCCCTGTCGCCCCCGGAACCCAACAAGACGCTACAGCGCTTGCGCGGTGACGGCACTTGATTGTACATGTATATCCGGAGGCATCAGTAGCGGGTTGCGGAGAGCGTTGCGGGACAGCGGAAACGATCTACGAAAACTCCCTAATGTGGCCTGACGGGCTACCAATGACGTACAGTCGGCACGGAATGAAACGCGAAGAAGGAGTGTATGGTTTTCGACCCATGCTGAGTCACCTAGAGACGCAACACCGAGAGGTTGGGATGCACTGAGCAAGAGCCTAACACATAGAAGGAGGAGCCATCTTCTTGCAGCTCCCATCTGGTTCAGGTGGTGCAGTATCTAGCGAAAACCATGCACCCACTGTTCGCGTTTCATTCCGTGCCGACTGTACATACCGAATCTAATTTTATGTTGTGTCTTCGGCGTGTTTATTTCAAATGGGCTCTACTCGAAGAGCGCTGCTTTGTTGCCCGCATGTGTGAAGTCTCTAAGAAGGCTTTCCGGAACATATATAAAAATTAACACTTTCTTCTTGGTCTTTTTTTGTATCATTACCAACAAGAGCTCTCCCTGACGTTTTCCGAATAATTAATTAATTATTCCTTCGACTGTTTACTGCATTACGCGAATATTGTTCTCAACAAGTAAAAACAAGGAGCGTTATCTATTTATTTACTTCGCATTGTATCACTCTTATTCATTCATTCAATGTGATGCCTGGAATCACATACACTTGAGCTCGAGTCTTTTTACTTAGAATAGGTGTCTGGAAGAAAAGAAAATCGTATTTTTCGTATTTCTGATTTAAGATCGCCAATCTCTGGAAGAACTTAATTTATTACCGCTTTCTTCTTTCATTCTCTCTCTCTCTCTCTGCTCTCGTATATCGAAAATAAGCTCCGCATCGACGAAAGCCCGGACTCTGCCAGAATATATAAGTTATCGGTTGGGAGCCAAATGTCTAAGTTTCAGGACATACTCGTTTTCTCCTTAAAACGTTGCAAGCGATTTTCCAGAACTTTCAATGAATTCTGAATCCGGCTCGTTACAACAGCAGCAGACGCTATTCATCTGCACGTTATCCGCAGGCTTCGAAGGCCACAATTTTCACATTTTAACATTTCACATTTCTGAAGCTTTGCCAGTTTGTTGCAATGGCTAGAGCTACATTCGGGCAGAAACTGAAGCGTGAACACATGTTAGCGAAACCCGCGTCGCATCACGCCGCCGAGCGGCGTAACCGTAGCAACCGCCGCTGGCGCTACGACGCGACCCAACGAGGTAGAGGGGCTTAGAGTGATAAACCGGAAGTTCGAAAGTGGCACCCCCCGGTTGCCGCCATGTTGTACGCAAAAGTGACCCCTCGTCACGTCACCTGACAAGAGCAGTGACGTCATTCGTAAGATGGCAGCGCCCAGAGCTGGCGGAGGCGAGTTTGTTCGGTGCGCGGTAGCCGTGATGTGCAGCTGCTTTCCGACGACTTCGGGCTTTTTCGTGCTCGCTGACGCAGGTATAATGTGAAAACATGAAGGAATGAGACTTTATACCCTTTTTGCGCAAGATCGCTCTTGATCATCTGGATATTAACGCCTGTGAGACAGCATCAGCCGTATCGCCGTACCGGTGCTCGGATTCCCGGATGTGTTCGAGGATCGATAGAACTTCAAGTGCTTTCAGCATGAAATTTTCGCATTCTCTTAGCTTTGTTTGAACGTTGGAATGTCTGAGAATTGACGCGAAATGTATGCGTCGGACGTAGGGCTTAGGGGAATTCGTTTCAGCCCTTGGTAATTGCATAATCGCAGCCAACTTCTAGCGAGGAAGCTCCTGCGATCTTCGTTTGAACGTCTGAGAATCGAAGCGAAAGGTATACGTCGCGTTAGGACCTAGGGGAAGTTGTTTCAGCCCTGCGTCACAGAATAACCATAGAAAATTTTGGCGTGGAAGCTCCAGCGATCTCAAACCTTTTGTGCTAATCGACGACTTTACATTCAATCGCTTTTCTTCCTTTTTTAGTGAGTGCGAAGTGCACACTTATTTTCAGCTGCGAGGATGACGTTGTATTGAGTGTGGGAATGAATAAATCGTTGCAGGCACCTGCTTCAAAGCTATTCGACTTGCTATAAGAACAACCGTTTTGGTGTACGCATAGATTAACTACACATTTTTTTCTTTCGTAGGATTTATTGCAGCAATACTTTTTTTCCTCAAGAGTGCATTGTATTAGTCGGTCAATTATTTACTTGTTCTAATTACCTGGACAAGATTATTCATATTTGTGTTCACCCCTTGACCGAAGAGCAGTCTTGTTGAAAAATGTTGACTACCATTCCGTTCGGTCTCTTCAATAGACGTTTTTCGAAAGTGTGGGCTGCCTACACTTCGTGTCACCGTAACTTGGAAAAGTGCGACCGACAGCCCCCTCGAGCCAATCAGAGACGGAGTGAAGGTGTGTGATAAATCTGTGCAGACGAGCACTCTAATCATATGTTGTCATGTGCCTCTCTCCAACGTGCATATTGACTCACCGAGACTGTAGCCTTTGCCGTTTCCCAAATTGTGATGGAACGAATTACAGTAGCGACTACTCTAATTGCCCAAGGCCTTCATACTTTGGGCATTTGTTCAACAAGAGTGTTATGTCCGCCATCACTGTGAACTCGGCTGAGCGCCTATTGGACTCGAATGCTGCATTACCGTTCGACGTGAACTGGGGCCCATTCGTGTGCTTTACGCCGAAAAAAATGGTGACAGTCGTCTTGCTTGATGGGGTTTTGCAAAGGGTCTATATTGTCATACGTATAGGAAGTGTCCTGCTATAAAGCAATGCATCAACACATACTATTAAACTAGATGCTCAGAGGTGTGTTTGTTTTTGCAATTAACAAGTTACAGCAGTGTGCTTTATTGTTATCATGTGTGTAGTTTTAAGTATCCTCTCTGGAATGCCTACAAAGGCCTCTGGAGGGAATAAATTAATAAATAACATTTTCACATCACTGGAGTTGGTTTTCGGATGTGCCACATGTTCAGGAAACGTGGAACGAGTGCAGCCCAAAGCAACCAGTCTGCCAGTCTGGTATGTCCCATTAATTAATATTGAGGGGTCAGAGATGCGAGTGTCCTCAAAAGGTCCAGCACGCACGGTAAACACAATTCTTTATGTATAGACTGTGAAGGCGTAAAGGCGAGCGGAAATATGTTTGTTTGGTTAGTGTATCAAATATGTTTATTTCCACTTGATTACATAATTATTGGTTCTTTGCAATGATTCCATAACGAGTTCTTTCTGCAAAAGTCTTGTGTCAGGTGTTCAGTCGTAGTACCTGTGGTCTTTGTTCTCGGATGACGCCCCTGGCACGTCGGTGTTCAGTTTGGTCAAGTGGCAACTTTGACCGATTGATGCCGTCTTGTAATCATACGTCATGTGCGGCCACTGGCATCTGATGCACTGAAGCTGCAGGGCTGGCTTCTAATCCGCAAATTTTTCTGGTAGTTTTCTGGATCAATGCAGCAAGCTCGGGCATATATGAATGCTTCGGCGTTGGGGTGTATCGTTGAATTGGCATCGAATAGTAACGGGTAGCCGGTGGCGGTCGTCGTGACTTTGTGGCATAAGTCGCCCTCGGTTCGTCAGATGCCGCTTCGCTCGAAGAAGACTCCAGTTGAATTGCCTGTCCAACTTGTTCCGAAACAATCTCGGCAATCAAAAGAAAAGCCGGCCAACTGATGGCAGGAAGTAGCTTCCTGATCTCCTCCCGGAAAACGTTGTGGATGATATCGCGGATGCCTGGGAGGCTGGCGTCGAAGTTGCAGCTGGACGACTCGAGTATCGAGACGCTGGGGAGTTGTTGATATTGACAGGCTCGGGCCTGCAGTGTACATTCAATGTTGGAAGCCTCGGTGATATGAACCCTTTGACTGTTGTCGTGGGGTTGCGGACAAAGCTGTCGAAGCTGTTGTCCCTCACGTGAGGGGCATGGGAGTCTTAGCTTCTTGTCTTCTGCAGCATCAGGGTTGGCGTGGGTGCTTGATCAGGCGCAAAACATCCTCCACAAAGGCGGTGACGCTCTCGTTGGGGCCGTGTCCTGGACAGAATCAGGAATTCGGCTCTCTCTCGTCAATGTTGGCTGATGAACGTGCACTTCAGCTCGATCTTGCAAACTTTTCACGACGTTAAGGAGGATTCGTGGTTCTCAAACCAGTGCCTGGCAGTTTCTTCCATGAGAAGTATAGGTTCTGCAGGAGCTGGTTGTCCGTCTACCCACTGTGGCGGGCGACACGGTCATAAATTTCAATCCAGTTCTCGACGTCTTCATACACCTTGCGTGAAAGGGCATCAGAGTGCGAGGTGCGACGGGCATGCAAACGATGGTGGGAGCGGACGCGGTTTGCTGCTACAGGTTTGTCATTGTTGGCTTAGTCAGCTTCGGTTTTTCTGGCAAAAGACCGAATTCCGGTGGTTCTTGCTGGTATAGCAGCGACTGGCTCGGATTTCAGGTTCTTCGTGTTGAATTTCGAGGTTCGTCCTTGTGGTACTCGCTCGTCTTGCGGTTTTTCTGCCGGGCTCGGGATAGGACTTGGTTCCCGGCTCGCCGGGGGTTTAAGACGCGGGATAATCCACCACCCGTGTCTTGTTATCGGGCAACTCGGCTGAGGAGCCGCCAGGGTCGACACAGAGTGAAGGGCTATGGGTAAAGTGCGCAGCACATCCACCAGAACATACGATGACAGCTGAGCATGGCCTGGAACTTTTCAGAATAGTCAATATTGATAGAAAATAGTACTGGAGCAAGCATCCGTGACAATATAACAAAACAGACAGAAAATAGTCTATCCTGACCACTAAAGAAACTGCACGTACTGCTTTAGTGGCATTCTGTCCGAATAAATCGTCTCCTTCGGGGTTTGGCGAATGCTGTAGACGAGCTGAACTGAAATGGATGTGGGACCACTTTTCTGGTAATGAGCCGCTGCAGACTGTCGTCGCAAAGCGGCGTGAACGGATGGACTGGGTAGGTTACACGCGCGATGAAATGTCCATACAGCTTGCAATTCGCGTAACGAGTGTTGATAAAACTTTTGTATCGACGAAATGTGCGACAGGCCAGCAATCAATACCAACTGCAACACCTGTGCTCCGTGAAAGTGCACGTCTACGCCAGAACAATTTAGGAAGCAGCACAGTACCACCTAAACCACGGCACAGGAACTACCAGCTTGAAGGCAGCTCTTCGGTGCGCCGCGCACCTGTGCTCCGTGAAAGTGCACGTCTACGCCAGAATAATTTGGGAAGCAGCACAGTATCATTTAGCACGGCACGGGAACTACAAGCTTCAAGGCAGCTCTCCGGTGCACCGCACAACCAAAGTGAGCCTTCAGTCATTTGAACGAAGCGGCACCACTATTGCACACTGCCAAGCAGGACTCACGTATTTCCGTCACTAAACTGTGTATCCAAATATATTGCACACGCTTCACTGCAGACCGAAGATTCCGATGATTAACGAGAGCACAGAAACGTCGCCTTAAAATTTATCCTAGCGGTATCCGAATCAATCCGAGGTCCGAGCAACGTAGGGCCGATTGTCTCTTTCGTGGCAATATCCCCGTCGGTCACCAGCGAAATACACACCGTTCCTCCATATTTTCACGTTATACCTACGTCAGACGCCACGCTGAACTCTGAAGTCGTTTTCGGCCGGCCTCATATGACGGCTTCCGCGTCTGAAATCAACTCGCCGAGACGAACGACAACGAACAAAGCATCCGACAAGCTCCGGCCAATGCTCCGGCCCAGCTGGGGCCAGGCCAGCCGCTGCATGGGCGCTGCCATCTTTCCTGTGACGTCACGTATTTGGTTTGGTGACGTGACGAGGGGTCAAATTTGCGTACAATGGCAGCGCCCTTATGGGGGTCACTTTCGAGTGCAGACCGGAACCCCGGTTTATCGCTCTAAGCCCCTCTACCTCGTTGACGCGACCAAACGCCGCGCCGCCATGACACATCATCAGCGACGGTTGCTATGGTTACGCCGCGGCGTTTGGCGACGCGTGAAACGCAGTTCTTTTTTTCCACGAGACACCTGGTTTTTCAAAAGCGCTAAACGAGAGTCAATTTACTCCCCCATTTTAAATGTGCGCGTCTTCATTTAGTATATATTAGCATCGAAGAACGTTCATTGCGCTGAGCTTTAGGCATTCAGGGTTTTCTGTAAAACGACCCTCGTGTGTTCGTACAGTACGACTCACTAAATAAACAAACTATGCAGTCATCTAGATAGCCTCTATACCCTTGGGAGAATCCTGTTTGGTTGAACGACAAAAAAGGAGAGAGAAAAAAAAGGAATGCAGTTTGCGTTTCATTTTATGGGAAGTGTCGTAAAGGTGCATGTGTTTCGGCGGCAATCGCGTTTTTCGAGCTCAGTGCGGCGTAGCGTGTCTCGTTCTAACGACTTCCGCTAGTCGGTTATATGCAGTGCCATTTAAGATGTTTTTTGTTTTTGTTTCTTTGCGTATGTGCGGTACTTTTTTGTGCTGTACACGGTACTAATAACAACCACACTCAAAAAAGGACAGCAATGGAAGTTATTTCCATGGACTTCGACTCTTTTAAAATGCGTTATCTTACGACTCCCAGATCGTACTCGGAACGTTGTACTATGTACGCCATGTTTGTTAATTTTGTGGTGCGAAGCAGGGTTACGATCTTTTTCGGCTATTATAACGCTGAATACAAACCAGACGGGCTATAAGATGTAAACTTGTATCGAGGTATGTAGTTGGGTGAGTCGGTGCATGATGCGAATACAAAAATAAAACGGCGAAAAAGGCTCCTTTTTGCCTTTTTTACGTTGTTTTATTTAGGCTATAAGATGAGCGGAGTCAATTACCTCTCTGATTTAAAGACTCGTGTTGGCAGTATAGCTCTGCAGCTCGCGATATTACATTCCAACCGCGCAAACATAACTTGCAGTACTAATACATAATTAAAGTCAGCGAGCAACGTGAGCAAACTGTATACGAAACTGTAGAACGTTGCTCGCTGACTTTAACCATGTATATATAATGCTTATCAACATAGCCCAGCTCACCAGCCTTCTGCAGTATTAAATATTCGTTTCTCGTGTTTTACCTATTTGAATGGGTTGTAGCGTAACCAGACCACTACTGCACAGACAGACCTTTGAAGGTAGGTACACAGCCGGTTATATTGAAACCAGATGAGAAATTCGCAACACCTGGTGGTCGAAACCTGAACTTGCGAAAGGGGGGCAGGGGACGAAATCGCTGTATACTCGTTTTCAGCCCAGAAGGAGTTGTAAAAAAAAAACAAAAAAGGGTTGGCTCCACGCGGAGCGCTATTAAATTTCAACCTTTATGCGCGATATTAAGATACTTGTATGGATATTTGATACTTGTTATACTTTTTTGTTATTTTATCCGAGCGTATACAGGCTCAAACGCCAGAAAGCGTCTTTTTTAAAGTATTAAGGTACATCGATGGAGCGCGAGACTAAAATCACACAGTACTGTATATAAATTATATTAAAAAAAAAAAAAATCTGACAACTGTAACGCATTGTTATGAAAACATCCTTAAAGGCGAAACCAAGCCCTCCTTTTTCTCTCCCAAACGACCGGCGAGGAACTTTTTCTTTTCTTTCGCCCCTGAGTGTCCCTCTCGACTCCTGTCCAAGGCTTCAAACTACAGGCTGCAGAAAAAAAGAAGAAAAAGAAATTACGCAAGAGCCACCCCAAGAACACCCGCACTTCAACTTTCTATCCCGACATGTCCTCTCTTAGCAATCGACTCAATCTGTTATTATTTTTTTATACACTCTTTTTTTTTTTATCCGTGAAAGTGCACGCATCTTCGCGAGAGGCACATTCGGCGTTTCTCCTTATCTGTAATCGCATCTGAAAGTCGCAACGTTTCTTTGTTGTCATTTCTTTCCTCCATTCTTCACTTCTTTGTCCATCTTCGAGTCCTCTTATCAAAAATTCTCGTGTCTCTCTTCTTCGTCTCATCGTAACTTGGCAAACGGCAGAGGCTATGGTCGCAGTGAGCCAATCAGAGCGTCCGACGGAAACACGTGACTAGGCTCTTATCTCACTACAAAAGTTGCGCGCAGTGAAAGGAAAACCGCTTTTGTACGAATTTTTAAATGACTAACTAATCTTCAAAAAAAAAAAAAGATTTGGGTAAGAGGGCGAGTTCGTCCTTCCCGCCTTCTCCAACTGCTTGGGCTTTTGGTAAGGGCTGTCAAGTGTCTCGCATCAGTCACTCCGATTGGCTCAAATGGGCCTTAGCGTCCGCTCTTTGCAAAGTCACGGTGAAACATCCAAGACAGTATTTTTATATTTATTGATTGATTGATAATGCTTTTAAGGCCATTCGTTCCTTCTCGTTCTGCGCATACTCCTCCTTGAGTCAAAAAAAAAAGAATAGCCTCGATACCATTTTTGTCTGAGTCCC